>APFE030899362.1:469477-484133 GCA_000404065.3 Pinus taeda
AGCCTCTAGACTCATTCCCTCCGAAGATTTTAGTCCAGATAGATTCTCGATAGAATTAATCTTTAGACCGTCCATCGCTAACAACATTACAAACTGGAGAGTATTCAATGACGATCCTGATATTGTAAATTTCCTCACCTCTGAAGGATCCTACTCCAAACAAATAATTGACAAAGACCACCACGATTGATAAATACAACAAAATAGCACTGATAATGCTATACCTAAATCCGTGGTTAAGTTGGAAGACTTATACGATTTGAAAAGTCATTTTAAAAGGTCTACTAATTCTAAGATCTACAGTTCAACTCTGAACTATGAATCAGTAAACCTGGGAACTGATGATAAACCACAAAACGTCAATCTAGGCCACGACCTAGCCCTTGAAGAAAAACTAGCATACATTCGTCTTTTGAGACAATACAAAAATGTTTTCGCCTGCAATTACGATGAGCTGAAGACATACGACACTTCCATTATCCAACATACTATCCCTATGATTGACAATGAAAAACCTGTCCAACAGAAACTCAGAAAAATCCACCCCAATCTAGAAAACCAAATAAAGACTGAGCTGAATAAGTTATTAAAGGCTAGGATAATTTTCCTCGTCAGACATTCCAAATGGGTCTCCAATATGGTACCCGTTAAAAAGAAAAGTGGAGATATTAGAATCTGCATCGATTTTCGAAATCTCAACAAAGCCTGTCAAAAAGACAATTTTCCCCTCCCTCCGATGGAGCAAATATTACAGGCAGTAGCCGGCTCAGAACTAATGTTTTTTTTGGATGGATTTTTAGGATACAACCAAGTGCTAGTACATCCCGATGATCATTTAAAAACCACGTTCCGAACCAAATGGGGCACATACGAATATAGAAAGATGCCATTTGGTTTGATCAATGTCGGCGCTACGTTTCAAAGAGCTATGGACATCGCATTCAAGGGTTTAGTCAATAAAGCCGTAGTGATTTATTTGGATGATATAACAGTGTACTCCAAGAAGTGAAGTGACCATCTCAGAGACTTGAAACAAATCTTTCAACGATGTTTAAGGTATGGGATTTCACTTAACCCAAAGAAATCTTTTTTTGCATTAAGTGAAGGAAAACTTCTAGGATTCATAGTATCAAAATCGGGTATTCACATTGAACCTGATAGAATCAAAGAAATTTCCGAAATATCCCTACCTCACAATAAAAAGGCCATGCAATCTTTCCTTGGTCAAATCAATTTTGTGAAAAGATTTGTCCCTAATTTTTCAAGAATTGTTTCTCCTTTGCAAACCGTCATCAAAAAGAATTCAAATTTCAAATGTGGTCTAGATGAGCATGAAGCATTCAATCTGATCAAACAGGCTATCATTAATGCTCCGTCTTTAGCAACCCCAAATTTTTCAGAATCTTTTATCTTATACACATTCACCTCAGAAAAATCATATGCCGCGATTCTAACTCAAGCAAATCAAGAGAAAGCGGAAGCTCCAATCACATTTTTTAGCTCAATTTACAAGGTGCTGAACTCAACTATTCAGACGTAGAGAAACAGGCATACGCTGTTTTCAAAGCGATCAAATATTTCAGACCTTTCTTACTTAAAACCTATACCAAGGTCATAGTACCGTTTCCAGCGGTAAGAAATCTTTTAATACAGAAAGATATGGGTGAAAAAAGAGCAAATTGGATCACTGCTTTACAAGAATACGACCTTGAAATCAAACCAACAAACATTGTGAGAGGTCAAGGCTTCTGCAAAATGTTGGCTGGAGCATCGCAGATTCCGGAAAGCTCATCTCAGGAAGTACAAACGTATGAGGTAAGCCTAAACGATATAGAATCATTATACATTGACACCATTTATTATCTCAAAAACGGGTATGCTCCAACACACCTAGATCACACCAAGAAAAGAGCCTTGAGATTAAAAGCTAAAAAATATCAGCTCATAAATGATGTTCTGTTTAAAAGGAATTATGATTCTGTGCTTCTTAGGTGTCTTGAGAAAAATGAAGCCGAAAAGGTTTTGCAGGAACTCCATGATGGGCCTGCAGGCGGACACTATGCTGGAGATGCTACTGCACATAAGATCTTGCATGCGGGGTATTATTGGCCCACACTGTTCAAAGACTCACACAGTTACGTGAGGAAATGCCAAGTCTACCAAACTACTGCAGGGAGACAAAGGAAACTGTCCATGCCACTATAGCCGGTAAACATTGATCAACCATTCAGTCAATGGTGCTTGGACATAATAGGTGAGATCGTTCCTCACTCTTCTAAGCAGCAAAGGTACATTCTCACGGCAACTGATTATTTTACTAAATGGGTAGAAGTGGTACCTCTCAAGATAGCTAATTCTGAAAACATCATTGAATTCATAGATCAATTTATAATCACTAGGTTTGGATTGCCGACGGCTTTAATATTTGATAATGCTTCTTACTTTTCTGGGAATGCAATGACTGATTTCACACTTAAAAGAGGGTTCAAACTAAAATATTTGGCCAACTACTATCCGCAAGGAAAGGGATTGGCTAAGTCAACAAATAAGAACCTAATTAGGATTATTAAAAGAATAGTTGACCAGAACCAGAAGAATTGGCACAAAACCTTTGTAAATGATTTATGGGTAGATAGAATAATGAAGAAAGCTTCAATAAGCACTTCTACTTTTAACTTAGTTTATGGGAGGAAAGTGGTTCTTCCAACGCACTTAATGATTCCCTCTTTGTCTTTAGTACAATACATCGCTGAGGTATCTACTTCCTCCTTACAATTAGGACAGATGGAAATAATTAAATTGGAAGAACAATGAGAACAAGCTAAGAAAACCCATGCTCATCACCAAGCGCTAATAAAATCCTTTTTTGACTCAAGCATAATGACTAGAAAAAACTTTCAGATGGGAGATCTAGTTTTGAAATGGGATAGGCTCATGAAGAGAAAGGAAAACATACAAAGTTCCAGAAAATGTGGCTTGTTCCTTTTCATATTGTAGAAATCATAGGCCCATCAACGGTTGTGTTGCAGGATTTAGCAGGTAGAAAGGATTCTTTGCCTGTTAATGGAAAAATCCTGAAAATTATACTTCCATAGAAGATTACTCTTCTAAATATTTGTAGATAGCTTTTTGTTTTTTCTTCTTTCTTAGAAATAAAAGCAGTTGTAGATGGTTACTACAGGAGTTCACTTCAAATGGACACCAAATCCTCTGTTAATATTTTGATTTTTCGCTTGTACAAATAGTAAAAAATTTTCAAAAAATCTGATTTTTATTATTGATGGATAGAGTCCAAGTTTAGCCTAGATATGATACTAGTTCCGACTTCAAAATTTTTTATGAAGGCAACCTTTGGCAAAAAACTTGTTTTATATCAACACAATGAAAGGTATCGATAATAAAATGAGTATTCTCTGTAAAACTGCTATTTTCCAAACTCTATTATTATCGTCCAGAACTTTCTTAAGGAAAAAAATGGTTTCTTCCTTGCTAATGGAAATCGCAACATTCAGAGAAATAATCCGAGAAAACGCTGTATCTCAAACAATAAGAGGTCTCATCACGAGTAGGCTAATCATGATCACAAATATTATAACTTGCTGACTTTGCCAATACTGTCCACCAAAACAGGGCAACGACATAAGATTGTTGAAATCAAAAGACAAGGGGTCTCATCAAGAGCCATCTTGTTCAGCAAAAGTGTAAATCAAGTGAATGACTGCGTCATAATTTGGCCACCAAACCAAGACATTGTTCTTTAGAGAATAAAAAAGAAAAAGTATCAAAATGGATTTTTCTCTGAAAAAGTTGTAGATAGCCTTAAGCAGGATAAAGGATCATTGTTCAGTAACAGGTAACCCTGTCGAGGCTATGGACGCCTGCTGACAGCAGAGGCTCTACCTACGGTAAATGAGCATATCTTAAAAGGGCCAGCATAGCGGAGATGACCTCATTTTATCTTTAAAAGGACTAATTAATGGCTAGTGTAAATACAAGGACTAAGCCTCAGGAAACGAACGATTGGAATAGAGAAAGGTTGAACAAAATATCATTGATAGGATAAGACATAATGTACTCTATCTGTCCATAACAAAATTTAGACTTATGAAAATTTTTCTGTTTCGGAAGTTGAAATTCAATAGAAAATCAGAGATAACTAGTTCTTCCCAGTGAATCGCCATTGTTCTGGCCACCAACAACCCCCCTCTTTTGTTTTATATTAGCAATAACACCAAGCAAATAGGGGACCCTTAGTAAAATTCCAAACAAACATCTCTATGAACATTTTTGTTTTTCATTAGAATATCATCGCAGCAAAGCAAAGAAAACGTTTCTTTTATGAGCATAACAAACCACGAAGGAATGATGCGAAATTCATTGCATCGCATTCACCATAAGCGCTCTTAAATAAAAAACTTAAGAAATCTCTAACGGCCGATGTGCGACATCGCATATCGCAACATCGCGTAAAGTGGCACACAATAACACAAATCTATGATGATCCGATATTGCGATAGCACAATACTATAACACAAATCTGCGATCTGCGATTTGCGATCTGCGATGAGCGCGAATTTCCTCGACGCGATATTCAAAGAAAGCTACCCATTAATCAGAATTAAGCGCGCCTTAAAAAAGGAAATTAATGATTGTACGAATGGCTGATTTTTGTTTTTCGAAGAGTCGATTCACTTTGAATTTCATAATTATGCACACATAAGATCTGAAGCTTTCATGTCAATCTTTATTTCCATTACTCTTTTCCTTTACGCAAAATATAAAACAGGAAATAACATGGATCAATTTTGCAGGAAACATCTAAGGAAAGGGGAAAGCGCCAATGCTCGAAGAACACAGAAGAGATCTCTTCAGAAATGGGTGCCGCATGCGATAGAACTACAGATTCCAGAGTATCACTCAACAGTTGCTAATGACCAATAGGTTATCTGAAGCTCAGAATCAAAGGCGCACAAAAGCAGCATGATTACAAAAAGACCTAAAACTTACACACCAGAAAAGCCTGCCAAGAAGAACGGAGGAAGTTTTCAATCCAGAGAATTACTCAGAAAGTAAAGTCTTTTAACTCATCAAGTCATTCGCAAAGACAGAAACCGAAATAGCAAAAGAAGAACCAGTCTGAGGGAATTTGGAGTTATTACCAAGTACACACCCAGTCAGCGGGAGATTCTCTAAAATATCTTATAGTTTACCAGAAAGTGGTGCCAACTCTTGTTACTTCTATCTTTTTAGCACACACGAAAGGGGAAGGCAACCAACCGACTCTTCTCAGAGGAATGTTACATGCTTATAGCACTAAGGAGCAACTACAGAAATAGTTCAAAGTCAGATTTAATTTTAGAAATAATTTGCTTTATCAGAAGGGCGGTCATTTGAAAACGGGATCCTAAATTTATGTAATCAAGTTAATTAGCTAGCAGTATTTAAACCCTTCTCAGGCATTTAGAGAAGGGTCTAGAGATTTGTCAAAAACTCATCCTCATAACATGCACTTTTGCGCCCTCAGAGGTGGTTTTTATGAATGGATGGATCAAGTTTTATTAATTTTTGCATTTGGTATTTGCTAGTGATGTTGTACTTCTGTACTCTTAGTAGATGTTAGAGCAAGGAGAGATAAATCATTGTTGCTTGAAACTCATGAGTGGAACCAATCATAAATGGTACTTTTATCTCTTGATTATTCCTGCTTATGTTCTTTAAGTGATTTATAGTTTCAGTTGTTTATATGTCATTGTATGAATGTATGGGTTATCATTTGGCACTTTTGTATGGTGGAGTCATATTGTTTGTGTCTGAGATATGAATAACTTATTATGCGATATGTTGTTCACAACTATTTTGCCTAAATTCTTATGCAAAGTGGTTTATCTTTAATGATTTCTACTCTTATGATAGCTGAATGATCTTTATTACTAGTTATTGTTCGAAATCTTTTTAGATCGCATAATAGAAGATATACACCCCGGGTTAGTATAGATTATATGTGTTGTTTCCCGTCAGATTACAATAGCATAGAGTTAGTTTAAAGAATCTAAATTAGATTAGCTTTAAAATACTCTTAGATCAGCATAGTTCAACTCTACACACACACACACACCCAAGATCGGGAAAGTGGTCCCGTTATCCCCAGTCAGACCCGCTATACCAAACAGATAAGGAGCTGCCAACCAAGGTCCAGACCGGGTGGGTATCCCCCTTGTTGTCGACCCGATTTTTGGGGCTTCAACAGATGGGAAGCCTGATGCAAACAAATCCGGTAATAATGCTGGTGGAGGTAGAAATGAGTCGAAAAAGAAAGTCAAGTTTCCATGGAAGTTATGTAGTGGAGACCATTTAACTCATCTTTTCCCTAAGATTGAAGATGCTCAACGCTTGTTAGGGCAGCAAGGGACTTCTAGCTCCCAAGCTATGTTAACCAACCCGTTTCCCCAAGGGCAACAACTTCTTGCTGGCATGACTTCAAACCCTGGAACCTCCGTAAGGGGCAACCAGGAAGGGGAAAAATCATCGAATGGTTTCATGATAGGTTGTAATGTCCATGTGGCTACTCGGTCATGTGATTATGGTGAAGCTGAAACTTCCAAGGATAAGGATGTTCCCAGAAGTACTGACCTTCATATCAAGCGACCCCCTATCAAGACTATACCACGGATACCGAAAGGTTCCACTAAATGCGCGACGATTAATCCTAATGCTAGGGCTACCCAGAATTACTCCATTGTGCAGGATCTGACTCAGAGTTTGTGCACCATGTCCGCTTTAGAGGTTCTCTAGTCATGTCCGGCTCAGAGAAGTGCTTTACTTTCCACTTTTGGGGCAGTCAATCCAACTAATTCTTTAGTGCTCACTTTCGACATGTTAAATGTCAAAAAGCGACTCCCTCATCATATGGCTTTTCAAATAAAGTCTACATACTGGAAAATCAACATTTTTCGAACCATGATTGATGAAGGGGCTTCCACGTGCGTCATGTCGATGTCATGTTGGAAGGCCATTGGATCGCCTTCGGCTGTTCCTTCACCTACCTTCTTGACTGCATTCGACGGCCATTCTCATAGGTCGCATGGGATTATCCCGACTTTTCCCATATGTGTTGGGGGGAAGCTCGTTAATATTGAAGTAGAAGTCGTAGATGCTAACATAGACTATAATCTCCTCCTAGGAAGGAACTGGGTATACGAAATGGACACCGTTGTTTCGACTCTATTTCGTGTCATTTGCTTTCCTCATGAGGGGAAAATTGTAAAGGTTGATCAATTGGCTTATTGTCCAGTTGATCCTCAAGCAACTTCCGACTCTACTATTCCTTTAGTGGATAACCCTCGTCTGCCTACTGAGAATCTAGGAGTAGGGATGTATTCCTCGTTGATGGGTACTTTTGAGTTTCCCTCTCCTATCACTAAAATCAATGCCATTTCATCATCTAGGGAGTTTTCTCGAGATGGGTTCTTTCGAACTCGTTATTTTTCAGACCCTTGGACTTTGCCTTCACCTACGACCACATTAGTTGAAGGACAAGAGAATGGAATGGCATCTCCTATATCTGTAGCTGAGCTTAGATATCAGTCTATCATGAACTCTGCAGATGACCATTCTCCTCCTTTTTCCGAAGAGGAGTTAGATGGCGATGTGGCCCTCGGTTGGAGCCTTGACTCTACCTCTGCTTTGGACTGCTTGGATTGAGTTTTACCATCGGATGAAGCAATTCTTGAAGCAATGATGGGTATAGATCGACCTTGGGAAGATTTACACCATCATTCATACTTTCTTCCTCCATTGCAGGAGGTAGAATCTCGGTTCTTCGAGCTCTGTTCTAGTGATGTTTGTACGGTGTCAAACCTTTTGGCTCCAGCACACGTTCATGCCGAAGGTAATATGTCGGTGATTTCAAAAACAACACCTATAAACATCTCTAGGGACCCTAACACAATAGAGAATCTCTTCATCAGAATTGAGTGTTCCCATGAAGAAATTCAAATTTACACCGACCTATTCAAAGAATTTCGGGATGTATTTGCTTGGTCTTATGAGGAAATTCTTGGAATTGACCCACCTATATTTCAACACGAGACCAAGACGTACGAAAACGCCAAACCTGTTCGTCAGAGTCTTCAGCCAGTCAACCCTAGGAAAGCGGAAGCTATCAAAGCAGAAGTGGAAAAGCTGCTAAAGGCGGGTTTTATATACCTTGTTCCTCTTACTGATTGGGTTTCTAACCCAGTCCCTATAGATAAAAAGCAGGGAAAAATCCGAGTATGCATCACTTTTAGGGACCTAAACAAGGCTTGTCCTAAGGATAATTACCCCACGCCATTTATTGATCAGATTATCGATGAGTGTGTGGGTAATGAGATTTTTTCCTTCATGGATGGATTCTCTGGTTATAATCAAATTTTTATCCGTCCTGAAGACCAACATAAGACAGCCTTTATATGTCCCTGGAGTACCTTTGCATATAGAAAGATGCCTTTTGGTCTTAAAAATGCTGGAGCTACCTTTTAGTGGACCATGTTGTATGCTTTCCACGACATCAAACATGTCATCGAAGCATACTTAGATGATCTCGCTGCTCGTTCTCGAAAGATAACTGATCACCTGAGCCACCTTCGAATGGTTTTCGAACGATGTCATTTTTATAAAATCCGGTTGAATCCCAACAAGTGCATTTTCGTGGTTACGTCCGGTCGGTTGTTAGGGTTCATTATGTCAAATGAAGGGATTCAGGTTGATCCCTTCAAGGTTGAGGCAATAGTTCGGTTGCCTCCCCCATCCTCAATTCGTCAACTTGAGAGTCATCAAGGGAAGGTAATATTCTTAAGACAGTTTATAGTAAACTATGCCGAGATCACTAAAGGGTTCATGCGGCTGTTACGGAAAGGAGTTCCATTTGTATGGGATGACTTTGCGCAACGATCATTTGATGCTTTGAAAAAATCGTTAGTCTCTACCCCACTTTTGAGTCCACCAGATTATGGCAAAGAATTCCTTTTATATCTCGCGGAAGCAGAATCAACCATTGGTATGTTTTTGGTTCAGGAGGACGATGCTGTCACCGAGCACGTGATTTATTATTTGAGCCGAGGCTTAATAGGCCCTGAACTTCGCTATTCTCCGGTTGAGAAATTGGCCTTGACAGCTGTCCATGCTGTCTAGTGGCTCCATCATTACATCTTGCTACGAAAAACTTTTGTCTTAGCATCGGTCAATCCATATACTGCAACATTCTTTAGAATTGTTGGTTTTTCAGGGCAAAGGAGCAAAAGGGACGTGAAGAAGGGTTTGGACCCTTGAGGAACTACTCGAATGTAGGACCTGAGGTACATCCTTCTTACTTTAGAATTAGCTTTTGCTAGCATAATGGCTATGTGTATGCATGTTTCTTTGTTTATACAACTTTTAGTCTGCTAGGGTTTCCACCCAAAAGCCCTAGGGGATCAAATCCCTCAACACTCCCAAATCATGATATGTGAATATTGACACTTTCTTCTTCTACAGAGGTTTCATAAAAAGTAATAATGATCTAAGTATTTACGTAAGCAAAGATGAAAATGAAAAAATTTCTTTGGTTAAGTACATGTTCATTACTAAATTATAGTAGTATTTATACCTCGAAAATTGCTGCATTGACATCGGGGAAGACCACCCGGTCTAGACCTTAAATGCAGCTCCTTTTATGTTTGATGTGGTGGTTTTGACTGGATATAATGGGACTAGTTTCCCAATGATTTATAAAAGGGATGGATAAGTGATCGATTTTCTAATATCTAATGGGAATGATGGATAATTTATTCTCAAATGCAACAATCTAAATAACTAATCTATCCTGGGAAGTCTTTCTCTTAGTGAAATTTATGATGATTCTTATTGACAAGTAGGCATATAGATGACTCTACTCGTAAAAAAAAATATTCATTCATATGATAATTACATTGTTCAAGTAGTTGAACAAAGTAATAATTAAAATGATATCACACTATTATTTATATATCATTGACACACATATGTATGAAAAATAAAAACTCTTAAACATTCAATAGTGATAAGTCAAAGACTTGTTGTGAAAGCATATACATACATCAATAATAGAAAAATGAATAAATGCTAGTTCACATAAAAGCATGAAGCAAAAACATAGATAGTAGTATGATATGTATTTGAGTCTCCTCTGATATGAATCGCATTTAGATCCCGCCTTTCAACTTGGAAATAATTTTACAAGAAGCAATAGTGCATATCACATAAAAGTATTCTTCATTAAAACTTAGAATTCAAGTCCAGTTTTATAAAATATATATATATCGGAAGCACAATAGTGCAACTTCTGATCCAAGTTTTAATACAAGATTTGAGGACCCTTTCTAAAAAGATGGAAGGGTATATAAATACTAGTTAAACTAACAAACTATGAAATAAAAATGCTATGTGATGGTATAACCAAAACACAAAAATGTGAAAATCTTCTCGAAATAGATATGTTTTAGTTGGTTAGAATGGTTCACTGTATTTGCTGACTATCTTGTGACTTGAGCTGACAAATGGTTAGCATCGGTTGAAGTTCTGGTGGATTACTCATGTTTGAGTGTAACTGAGCAGCATATGTGGCATCAGTAAGTTGGGGAATCATATGACCGATTGCATCGGTGAGGCATTTCATCACGGTCCTCTTACTATGTGGTTTAACAAGGAAAAGCCAAAAGGTTTCCCATGTCAATGTTTGAATACCTGCGACTAATCATTCCCTCTGCTCTAGTTCTTGTTTCCATGTTTGTTCTAATGCTTTCACCAATGGAAGTTTCCCTAGAGAACATTCTGTAATTAAATTTGATAAATAAAGAGTATCATTAATCAGTTCAACTGGATTACTTGTTGCCAATCTGCACCTTGATGTCACTCTTTTTGCTCTCATTAGTTGGGATTGCCATTCAGTGAATAGGATTTCTTTATGGGATTCCAGAATTTGTGGTAGATCAACAGCTTTTCCTTCTTTGGTTTCTTACCAAGAGAGAAAATTTGTTAATCTTTCATCTAGTTTCTCTAATTTCTATCTTGCATCAACTGATTTATCAATCATGGATGATGAAATTTCACATAGGGGAAGAATGAGTGAGATTATATGAAATAATAGGCTCAACTGATTAGGCAATGCTTTGGTAATTTGTAGAGCTTCCAATCTAAATTCTTCCACTTTGGGATATTCCTTGAATCTTTCTATTTGCAGTGATAGTTGACCGATCCGTTGTTCCTTTGCTTTGCTCAACTCTTCATTTAATGATCGTAATTTGCTCAATGCTTGGGATAGTTCTTGTTGCTTCTGAATTGCATGTTGATCAATTCTTTGACTTTCTTTGAGCAATTGCTCCTTCAATTGGTCATTTGACTACCTTTGGGCTACTAACTGCTGTTGCAACTTCTCTATCTTTTCCTACTTCTCTTGTACCTGTGTTTCCAACAAAATGATTGCTTGGTCCTTTTGCTTGAGTAAGTTACTTACCTCCGATGCTTTGTCTATTGTAGCTGTTGTGTATGCTCCAACATACTGAGAAATTTTAGTAAGATCTTAAGAAGGATTAACCTCTTCTATCCATACCACGTTTGCTATTTCCATTTGTGAAGGAAAAAGAGGAAATTCATCAATTTTCCTCTTTTTCCTTTGTCTTTTGATTACAGCCATATGCTTAAGGTTGTAGAAGACATCCAATGGTCGTATTTCTTCTACATGTACAACAATTTCATCGGATGGATTCTTGGGGATTATTTCTACATCCTTTTGAGTTATGGGTGGGCTGCTAGTTCCCTAAGTCAGAACTATATTGATTACTAATTTCTGACCAGTCGTCATCTCAGGTGTATTGAATCCTTGTAGGGTCTCAGTATTACTATGATAGAACCAAATTTCTACCATTCTTTGATAAATTTAGGATCAACATAAATGTTTCAATCAATGAATTCACCACTCTTTCCTTGTTCCTACTCCTGCTCTAGCATTTTTTCTTTTTCGGGAATCTTTTCCACTATAGGAGTCTTATCGATAGCTTTCTATTCACTTTGACTTGGTGGCTAAACTGTCGGGGTTGTAACTAATATGTCTAAAGGAAGATTTTGTAACCTCTGGGCTCTAAGCCTATTGAACGTTTCTAACCCATCTTCTCCATATCCGTTCCTAGCCAATCTTTTAACTTGCAAAAATGTTTCGGCTGAAGCAAATAAATCGTCAAAATTATCTGCTTCATGATCGAATTTGGAAAGTCTAGCTTGAGTTGTGACATTATGGCCAACCTTCCTTGGCTCATATTGCTTGTTTGGAATGGTGGCAAGATTCAACATCCGAATCTCCTCTGCCTCTTTCTCTACATGTTATAGTCATGTAAGGTGAAGATGCCTTATCGTAGCAGGAATATAGGCCAACTCTCTTTCTTAGAATCCCTAAGTGTTGGCATTATGGAAAAGGTTTGGAGCTATGGCGCAGGTGTTGTCCTTGATGGCAACTCTCTTTGGTAACAGATCTTAGTTTACGCACTCAAAAAGAAGAAAAAGACATATACGCAGGTTCATCTAGACAAAGACATGTATACATGGGGGTTATACATTACAAAAGTGTGTATACGTTGGGGATCATACTGTTGGTCCATGGTAGTTAGTTCTTGGGATTTGAACCTATGTTTTTGACCATGGCGCCTCGTCAGATGTGTTGATCCCTAGTCTTGGGTTAGTGGTATTGAAATGTTATGGTTTTGGATCATGGTATTGAGGAAGGCCTAAGACTATAAAAGAGGAGGGAGATCATGTGGCAAATGATCATCTGAATTATTATTGAAGATATGATAAAGTGTTAAAGCTGGCATATTGGTAATTGGGTTATGATGCAGTTCTGGATCTGAATGAAGGAGGAACCTTAGAACAAAAAGAAGGATATGTTCTATTGATAGGTCATAATCTTTAATCTTGAATGATAGTATCTTTGTATGATTTTGATCTGCTGGATGTGGCGCTTGCTTAATCTACATGTCTGATAATCTAGGTTAATTAATGATTGAATATCTGAAAGAGTGAATTATCCTTCATAGATCTGTACGCAGGTTTAGTGAAGCGAAGGCACATATACACGTAAGTTCTGTGAATTAAATAAGCGTATACGTAGGTTGTCCCATATGTAGAAGCGTATCCACGCTAGTTTTAGGCTATTGAAATAGCATATATACTCTAAGTTGTGATCTAGCTACTTCTGTTTATTGTTGTTGTGTTCTGGGTTTTTTTTTCTGGTGTGTGGTTTCTCGTACTGTGTTTTGGGTACAACTATTAGAGAAGTATCTACTTGATTCAGATCTAATTGGCGAAAAGGAGATTGGTTGATGGAGAAATTCTTGATGATTGGTTGATGTTCATGGACCCAGTCTAAGAATTTATGAAACGTGGTCCTTGGAAGAAAGAGAAGGTTGTAGCCTTCTATAGGCCATCATCTACGTACTAGTATCTTGGCTAGTACAAGAGCTAAAGGGGGTTGTAGCTCCCTTCCAGGAGAAGTTGGAGAATAAGAGAGGGTTGTAGCTCTCTGCAGGTTGTAGCCTGCATACTAGTAAAGGACTGCACCAGTACATTGTAAAAGAAGTTTCTAATTAAAGAATGATAGAGACGAATTGCAGTAGGTGGTTTTTGCCCACATTGGGTTTCCACCTTATATCTTGTGTTCTTGTATGTGATTGTCTTTCTGCTCTGTTTTACTGTCTCTGGTTACTGGTTATTTGATTTTTCATCACTGATTAACAATGATCATCAGAAAGATAAAGTAAATTAAAAGTTTGCTTTGTATACGCAAGTTTCCTTCTGCATAGTTGCGTATATACGCGAGTTTAACTAACTGAAGTAGCGTATACAATTTGTTTTTGAAAAAGGAATATTTAAGTTGATAATACTGATTCACCCCCCCTCTTAGTATTATTTCCAACAATTGGTATTAGAGCGAGTCCTTCTGAAGAAGCTTGATCGCTTGAAGGAAGATCTTTCATCATGAGCAACTACAAGAGGGAAGCATCAATCAGACCACCAGTTTTTGATGGGACAAACTTCGTATATTGGAAGGTTAGGGTTACTCCCTATCTTCAATCTCTGGGTACTAAAGTCTGGGATATCATCGATATAGGGTATACTTTTCCAGCATCGACTCCCATAGATCCGGCTGAGAAGAAGAAATATGAAACGAATGCAAAGGGGTCAATACTCTATTGGTATGTCTATCACAATCTGAATTTGTCAAACTCATGCAGTATAAATCTGCTAAGGAAATATGGGACAAGATTGTTCTGAGCTATGAAGGAGATGATCAGGTAAAACGAGCAAAACTTCAAACCCTCAGAATTTAGTATGAAAATCTCAGAATGTACAATGATGAAAGTGTGGCGAACTATTTTCTTCGTGTAGATGAGATTGTAAATTGTATGAAAAAATTGGGTGAAGAAGTAAGAGAGGTTATTGTGGTTGAAAAAGTTCTAATATCTTTGTCCCCTACGTTTGAACCTAAGGTTTCTGCAATAGAAGAAAAGGAGAATCTTCAAAACCTTAAAATGTCACAGCTGCATGGAATTCTAACTGCTTATGAAATGAGGAAAGGAGGACCATCAGATAGGAGAGAAGTTGCCTTCAA
>APFE030899362.1:498823-513543 GCA_000404065.3 Pinus taeda
TAGAAGGAAACCCCTCTCTTTGTATGAGGGCATTGTATTTGAGGCTATGAGATAGATGTGTATTCAGTGTGAGCGAGAAACAGAGAGGTGAGACTGTGAGAGAAGACAGAGGATATTACAGCGGATTTGCTGTAGGTTGTGTCTCTTCATTTTGCTGGATAATAGAAAGGAAGGACTGGCTGTTCGCGGTGGATGTAGCCCAAACTGGGTGAACCACGTATATCTGTGTCTCTCTTGTTTTGTGCATTTTCTGTGTTTATATTTCTGCATTATTTCATGTGTTCCATTGCTCCGTAATATATAATTTGCTAACACGAATTCCTTTTTCGGATCGGAGGATTTGATGAGGTGTTTTTTGTGGGTGTCCCTTTGTTATTGCAATATGTGATCTCTGATCGTTTTATCGCAATGTAAAATTGTTTCTAATTTTAAAGGAACACTTTGTTCTTTATCAAAAGGTTTTATAAAATGAATTATTGACATCGGGCCTTTTGGTAAAGATTTTTCTTGTAATGAGGTCAATACCAATTTTATTTATCAACTGATAAATCTAACTAAGTTTATTAAAAAGGGACCCATTTCTTATTGAAAATTTTGTTTAAATTTTTTATAGAAATGGGGCACTATTATACAACACAAAAATTGGTGACTCACTAGAAGAAATAATTATGTCTAAGAAATTAATGTAATATTTTAACCTTCTTAATCTGAAAACCCTAGTGGATAGAGAAGTCTAATATAGCTAGGTAATCATAAATTCTGAATATGATGAAAACTATTTTTTCTATTTCTTTCTCATCTCAAAACTAAATACAGTCTAAGTTTAAGTAAACCTTAATTGGTTGATAATTATAAAACAAGGGACTTCTCCAACTTAGATTGTAAGATGACTCCTTTGTCATAGATAGAGCCACTACTGCCAGCAAACATTCACAGTCTCAGTAGGTTCACCTTTTAACCATTTGATCATTCATTGTTTCATCCATTTCAGAGTATAATTTAAAAGAATGAATCGAAAAGATATGTTGCCATATTTTTGTATTGCATTTTTTTTCTTTATTTCTATATTTTGTAAGATAAAAAGCCATTGTCCTGATTTGGTGGCCAGTTGTTGATAATGCCATTCATTGGTTGTAATTTAACTGAACAAGCTGGCTCGTGATGGGAGCCCATGTCTTATAATTATAAACCATTACCCTATTTTGGTATGAAGTGTTGGTAATGTCAGTTGAACTAGTCCCCTATGACTATGGTAAGCAAGCTCGTGATGAGACCTCTTATCTTTTATATCAAATATATTTTAGAATTACACTCGAAAAAATCATAAACTTTGATGGATGAGATGAATAATTTTCTCCCTAAGAGAGCATGGATGACAGTTTTGGGAGTTGAAGATGCTAATATTGGATCAATCTTTTCTTTCTCTTGATAAGATTTTTTATGCTTCTAAAACTTATAATGATTTACAGTATTTTCAAATTCTGAGAAAAGTTTACAAAAATAAAAAACGTTTTCAGAGTTTAATTATACCTAATTTCCTAGAACTTTTCCTTTTTCCTTCAAGGCTTCCATATATCAAAAGTAAATATTAATACTATTTTCTTTTAAGTAACCTTTTCAAGATAGTAAAGGCCAATGGAAGGCTATTTACAACTTTATTTTCTAAGAAAGAAAACAGCTAATTATTCACACAATTATAACTGAAAATTGAATATTTACAAAGTGAGAAGGGGTTACGTCCTCAATTGAAGAACTTTTTCAAAATAAGCCCATTCACAGGAAGATAATCTCTCTTTCCTCATAGATATTTCAATACGAATGTTGATGGTCCTATCTTCTCATAGATTTGGAATGGTTCGAGCCACAATTTTTGAAATTTAGCATGTTTTCCTTTATCCTTGTGGGCTTTGTCCCATTTCAAAACCAGATCACCAACTTGTAAATGTTTTGAGTTGGTTGAAGTTGTATCGAAAGAAAACTTGATAAGTTATTGATGCTTTGCATGTGTAATTCAAGCTTTCTCCCTTTCTTCCTCTAGTTTCAGGATCTGATCATGTCTCAATTGAATAGAAGATGAATGATTCTCTTCAATAAACTGCACTAAGTCTAGTGATAGAAGTACTAAGTTTTCTAGTATGACAACCTCCTTTCTATACACTAAATTAAGTAGAGAAGTTCCTATTGAGGCTTTTTGTGTTATACGGTCTGCCCATAGTGCAAATATCAATCACTTATGCCAATTCTTATGATTCTAATCAATAGTTCTCTTAATAATTTTGATAAGATTCTTATTTGTAGATTATGCTAAACCATTACCCTGAGGGTAGAAGTTTGCAAAATATTTTAATTTGAATCCTCTTTTGATAGCAAATTCAAGTATGGAATTAACAGAGAAATAAGGTGCATTATAAAAAATAAGAGCGTTTCGGACACCAAAGCTAGTAATGATGAACTGATCTATAAATTCAATGATTTCTTCAGAGTTTGTTGTCTTCGAAGGAATTGCTTCCACCCACTTAGTAAAGTAATCTGTAGTTGTAAGGATATACCTATGTTGTTTGGATGAATGTGGAATGATTTCTCCAATGATATCCAATCCCCATTGTTCAAAGGGTTGTTTATTGTTGACTGGTTGCAAAGGAAATCTCTTTGATTATATGTAGATCAATATAAATACCATCCTTTGAAACAATGAACGCCAAGAGTTTACGTTGGTTAAGAGAAAAAAAGGACTTCTTGGGATTGACTAAAATGCCATACCTTTTACGGTGTTCAAATATTTGTTTCAAATCATGTAAATGATTTTATATTTTTTTAGAGAATCCAATAATGTTATCCAAATAGAAAACTATTGATTTATTGATTAGACCTTTGAATGCTATGTCCATCGCTCTTTGGAATGTAGTTAGAACATTGATTAATCCAAAAGGCATTTTTTGATAGGCATAAGTTCCCCAATTAGTTCTAAAAGTAGTCTTAAGTCTGTCATCGGGGTGCACCAAAATTTGGTTATACCCTAAAAAACCATCTAAGAAGGACATTAATTCAGAACCATCTATTGAATGGAGAGTTTGCTCCATTGTTGGTAGAGGGAAGTTATCCTTTTTACTCACTCTATTAAGATTTCTGAAATCAATACAAATTCTAATGTCACCATTTTTCTTTCTTACTAGAACCATGTTGGACACCCAATTTGCATGTATAATAGGAAAAATGATCTTAGCTTTCAAGAGTTTGTTTAAATCAGGTTTTATTTGACTTTTGAGATTGGGATGAATTCTTCTTAATTTCCGTTGTACTGGTTTTCCTTCATATGTGATTGGAATTGTATGCTTTATGATAGAACTATCATATGTTTTCAAATCATCATATTTCCAAGCAAACATATTTTTATATCTATGCAATAATATGATAAATGCAATTCTTTTTTCTGAAGTAAGTCCTAATCCCATATTGACGTTTTGTGACTTGTCCTCTGTACAAAGGTTTATTAATTCAAATCTAAAAGTAGAACTTTGAAGCTTTGAATTAGTAACCTGTTTAAAACTATATTTGATTTCATAAAGATCTTCTAGTCTGACCATTGGTTTAAGTATTGAGTTTTCTTCAAGTTTTTCTTTCATTTGAAGATCATGCTCACTTTCATCAATAATTTGATCGTCATAGGACTTATCAACAGTTAAGAAATTTAAAATGTTATCATTATGATTGAATACTTGCCAGTTAGTGACATTATCAGGAATCGATGGTCTGAAAATTAATTCTACTTAAAACCTATCCGCACTGTAATCTTCAGATGGAAGGAGCTTAGAAGCAACATTAGCTAGTAAATGTGCTACTGCATTTTGAGATCTAGAAATGGGAGAAATATTAAAGGCTAGAAAATGAGATACAAGGTCGTGTAGCAAGGATTGATAATGTTTAAGATGACTAGAAAGACAATGTATAGTATTTATGACTTGTTTTATAACAATTTCAGAGTGACCAAACACTTTCAAATATTGTACCTTAAGACCAATTGCTTTATAAAGTCCTTGAATCAAGGCTTCATATTTAGCAGTATTATTTGAACACTAAAATTCTAATCTACATGATAGCATGGTATTTTCTCCCTTAGGACTAACTCAAATACATCCTGCTCCTACACCTTCATTAGATTTAGACCCATCAAAATATAATGACCAAAATAAAAGTTTATGTACAGTTTTATTTACAATTTCGTCAGCAATTTTAACACACCTTGATGTATCTGTTTCAGAAAAAATTTCAATTAGAGATGTGAAATTATTAACTGAGAAAGGTGATGATTGAGCAGTAAAATTACCAAAGAATGATTCAGATGAGTAGTTACCCAGAATGTTGTTGCTCGATGCTATAGGCTAGTTTTCTTATTCAAAATCTATTACAGTATGAGTCATATGCTTCTCCCGATCAATCTTAATCTGATTTGGCTTTCCTTTATACGGTATCCATATGTGAGACCAATTGGTAGAAATGTAACCATGAAGTTTCTCAGACCAGTCTCTACTTAAAATCAAACCATAGAATTCGGGAATATCAACAATTAAAATATCAATTCTCAGAACCACTCTTGGATCAGCTGATAACCTAATGGTAACTGAGTTGATTTCTCCTAACACTTGGACCTTAGTTCTATCTAACTCGACAAAATGGATTGTAGACTTTTGGGGTTCAGTATTCAGTTTAGAACAAACCGAGGCTGACATTATATTCGATGAGGCTGCTGTGTCTATCAAGCAATTATGCAGATTTCTATTATAAATCTCGTAGGTCAAGAGAAAAGGAGGAGTATGGGAATTTGATCTATCTCCTATTAGAACAGCACCAGTGGCTTCTACTCTACCAGGTGGTGGTTTACTTGTCTCATCAGCAACTTTGGACAATACAACATTTCGAAGGGGAGAAGAAGGTATTGCATCTAATTCTTTGAGCAACAATTTTTGTTGATGTTTGAGTTTAGTAAGCTCAAACGTAGTGATATTTTCTTTAATTTTCTTCATGTCTTCAATGATGTTGTAATCCATAGAGTATGTAACTACTAATGTTTTAGATGCTAAAGGTGGATTGGAAGTTGATGGTTGATTTTGAGTAGGTGTCAGTGTAGACTTCTTTGTGGGAAATTTTTCTTTAGTAGTAGTACCCATGTTCCTTTTCTTCTGAGTTACTTGAACATGTTTCGGAGTGCCTTTACTCCTGTACTTACTGGGAAAGTTTCATGCTCTTTTCAATATCAGAATTGGGCAAAATGAAGTCTCACATCCCATGACATTCTACAATTACCTCTTCTTCAGTTTCCCGAGATGATAAGGCTATATATTCTTCTTCGTCATCCTCGGGGTCTGACTCTACATTGGATATAGCATTAGGGGGTTTTGATTCTAGTTTCTTAAAGTTTCTAAATGGTTTTTTAGTCGAAGTCTCAACTACTTATTTCTTGATTTCTATCATTTCATTTGACATAGCCTTTAGAACTTTTTGAAGACCTTCCATATCGTATGGATCTTTAGCCATTTTATTTTTCGAATCATCTTTGAAGGAGACCTTTTTAGATTTTCTATCTTCAAGAGCAGCTTTCTTTTGTAAAGTGACGATACATTTTTCTACAGCAAGTACCTCTTTCATATTTTCTATTAGAGTAGGTTTTGTAGCTCTATCTACAAAAGGTAGCTACATTTGAAGGTAACGCTATTATATACCATTCACTTCTAACTTGTTCACTAGGTTTAGAGGTAGTAGGAATCTTATTTAAGAGTTTATTAAATTATGAACTAAACTCTTTTATAGGATCTCTAGACTCTGTTTAAAGATTTTAAAGATCATTGACTAATGTTGCTACAAATCTGTCGTCATCGTATTCAGTCAAGAACTGTTCTTGAAAAATATTCCAACTAGTAATGGATCCTGATAGTAAGGAAAAGTACCAAGACCCGATTGATCCTTGTAGGGTATAAAGGAAAATTCTAACAACCACATGTTTCTCAGTAACCCCTTTTAAGGTGACTGACAACATAAAGTTGTTTATGTGTTCATCTCCCTGTATGCTTGCATCTAGATTGAATTTGGGCAACCATTTTTCAGGATGAGCTGGCAATGGGTGTAAAGGTGCAGGCATTGTGACTATACCAGGATTATTCCATGATTTTTGTGCCATTGTCGAGCTACTAATGGATGATAGTGCCAGTGAAGTTCCAGATGGTTAGGAAGGAGTAGATATTGAGTTTGAGAAGGTTGAGAAATAGATGTTGAAGTTCCAGTTCCTTGTTGAACGATAATCTGGAGTGGAGGAGTGGATGGTTGACTTTGCACTAGAGAAGATGAAATGGATGATGATGAGAAAGTTTCACTATTAGACCCTTTAGTTGTCTTCCTTGCCTATTTCCTTTTAGGCAAAGGTAACTTAGTAGGTTCAATGCCAAGCTTTTCGCTTTGAAGTCTGGTGAGGGGTTGGGAAGGAACGAATTGCGAAGTCACACTGCCTTGAGATAATTGGATTTCTATGGTGATATTGAGAATCCTTGAAGTTTGTAAAAGAGAGACTGTACTTTGGGAGATTTTGGAGTTAATTTGTCTGAGATATTTTGGGGTTCAGTAGTGGTTGTTGATTTCTCAGCATCTTCCTTGAAAATCAGACTTTCAACATGCAAGGGAGAAGTCGGAGGTGAGGTGGAGGAAGATTTACTCTCAGAATGGATTCTAGATTTTGGTTTGCTTGCCATTCATAGTTCTTGCACACATTCTAGCACCATAAATGTCAATGCCTTAAAAATCACTGCATCAACATCAGGGATAACCATCTGGTCCGGACCTTAAAGACAACTCCTTTTCCGTTTGGTATGGTGGCTTTGACTGGATATAGTGGGACTAGCTTCCCAATGATTTATAAATGGGATGGATAAGTGATCAATTTTCTAATATCTAATCGGAATGATGGATAATTTATTCTAAAACGCAACAATTTAAATAACTAACTACCCGAGAAGTCTTTCTCTTAGTGCAATTTTTTATGATTCTTATTGAAAAGTAGGCATTTAGATGACTCTACTTGTAAACAAAAATATTCATTCATATGACAATTACTTTGTTCAAGTAGTTGAAAAAAGTAAAAATTAAAACGATATCACACTATGTTTTATATATCATTGACACACATATGTATGAAAAATAACAACTCTTAAACATTCAATAGTGATAAGTCAAAGAATTGCTTTGAAAGCATATACATACATCAATAATAGCAAAATGAATAAATGTTGGTTCACATAAAAGCATGAAACAAAAACATAGATAGTAGTACCATATGTATTTTAGTCTCCTCTGATATGAATCACATTCATATCCTGCCTTTCAAATTGGAAATACTTTTGCAAGTAGCAATAGTGCATATCATCTAAAAGTATTCTTCATTAAAACTCAAAATTTAGGTCTAGTTTTATAAAAAAATATATATCAGAAACACAACAGTGCAACTTCTGATCCATGTCTTAATAAAAAATTTGAGGACCTTTTCCAAAAACATGAAAGGGTCTATAAATAGTAATTAAACTAACAAACTATGAAAGAAAAATGTTATGTGTTGTTATAACCAAATCACAAAAATGTGAAAATCTTCTCGAAATAGATGTGTTGCAGTCAGTCAGAATGGTTCACTGTGTTTGTTGACCATCTTGTGACTTGAGCTAACAAATGGTTAGCATTGGTTGAAGTTCTGGAAGATGACTCATGTGTGAGTGTAACTGATTAGTATATGTGGCATCGGTAAGTTGGGGAATCATTTGACCGATTGCATCAGTGAGGCACTTCATCACTGCCCTCTAACTATGTGGTTTAACAAGGAAAAACCAAAAGGTTTCCCATGTCAAAGTTTGAATACCTACGATTAATCTTTCCCTCTGCTTTAGCTCTTGTTTCCATGTCTCTTCTAATGCTTTCACTGATGGAAGTTTCCCTACAGAACATTCTATAATTAAAATTGATAAATAAAGAGTATCATTAATCAGTTCAACCAGATTACTTGTTGTTGATCTGCACCTTGATGTCGCTCCTTCTGCTCTCATTAGTTGGGATTTCCATTCAGTGAATGGGATTTCTTTATGTGATTCCAAAATTTGTGGTAGATTAGCAGCTTTTCCTTCTTTGGTTTCTTGCCAAGAGATAAAATTTGTTAATCTTTCATCTGCTTACTCCAATATCTGTCTCGCATCAACTGATTTATCAATCATGGATGACGAAATTTCACATAGGGGAAGAACAAGTGAGATACTATGACATAATAGGCTCTAGTGATTAGACAATGCTTTGGTAATTTGTAGAGCCTCCAATCTAAATTATCCCACTTGCGGATATCCTTTGAATATTTCTATTTGCAGTTATAGTTGAGTGATCTGTTCTTCCTTTCATTTGCTCAACTGTCCATTTAATGATCATAATTTGCTCAATGCTTGGGATAGTTCTTGTTGCTACTAAATAACATGTTGATCAATTTTTTTTTTTTCTTTGAGCAATTTCTCCTTCAACTAGTCATTTGATTGCCTCTAGCTGCTAATTGTTGTTTCAACTACTCTATCTTATGCTGCTTCTCTTGTACCTGTGTTCCCAACAAAATGATTGCTTGGTCCTTTTCCTTGAGTAAGTTACCTACCTTCGAAGCTTTGTCTATTGTAGCTGCTATGTATGCTCCAACATACTGAGAAAGTTTAGTAAGATCTTTAGAAGGATTAACCTCTTCTCTCCATACCATGTTTGTTATTTCCATTTGTGAAGGAAAAAGAGGAGACTGATCAATTTTCCTCTTTTTCCTTTGTCTCTTGATTACAGCCCTATGCTTAGGGCTATAGAAGACATCCAATGGTGGTATTTCTTCTACATGTATAAAAATTTCATGGGATGGATTCTTGGGGTTTATTTCTACATCCTTTGGAGTTATGGGTGGGTCACTAGCTCCTTCAGTCAGAATTTTATTGAGTTTTGATTTCTGACCAGTTGTCATCTCAAGTATACTGAATTCTTGTAGGGTCTCAGTATTACTAATGATAAAATCGAATTGCTATCATTCTTTGATCAGTTTAGGATCAACGTAAATGTTTGAATCAATGAGTTCACCACTCTTTCTTTGTTCCTGCTCCTACTCTAGCAATTTTTATTTTTTGGGAATCTTTTCCACTATAGGAGTCTTGTCAGCAGCTTTTTGTTCTCTTTGACTTGGCGGCTGAACTCTCAGGGTTGTAGCTAATATGTCTAAAGGAAGAGTTTGTAAACTTTGTGCTCTAAGCCTATTGAATGTTTCTAACCCCTCTTCTCCATATCTGATCCTAGCTAATCCTTTAACTTGCAAAAATGTTTCAGCTGAAGCAAATAAATCATCAAAATCATCTACTTCATGATCGAATTTGGCAAGTTTAGCTTGAGTGGTAACATTATGGGCAACTTTCCTTGGGTCATATTTCCTCTTTGGAATGGTGGCAAAGTTCGACATCTGAATCTTCTCTGCCTCTTTCTCTACATGCTTATAGTCATGTAAGGTGAAGATGCCACATCGTGGGGGGATTATAGGCCACATCTATTTCTTGGAATCCCTAAGGGTTCTTGATTTCCCTTCAATAGTTATTTGATAAGCCAATTCCCAAGCTAACAATTTATCAGGAACATATACGGGGAGAACAGGGGGTTTAGTGAGACCGCCAAAAAGCCTCACAACAATTGGTGATTCACTAGAAGAGACAATTATCTCTCAGAAAGTAATGTATTATTTTAACCTTCTTAATCTGAAAACCTTAGTGGATAGAGAAAATCTAATATAACTAGGTAATCATAAACTCTAAATATGATGAAAACTATTTTTTCTATTTCTTTCTCATCTCAAAATTAAATACATTCTAAGTTTAAGTAAACCTTAATTGGTTGATAATGATAAAACATGAGACTTCTCCAACTTAGCTTGTAATATGACTCATTTTTCATATATAGAACAACTACTACCTGCAAACGTTCATAGTCTCGACATGGTCACCTTTTAACCATTTGATCATTCATTTTCTCATCCATTCCAGAGTATAATTTAAAAGAATGAATCCAAAATATATGTTTCCATATTTTTTATTGCATTTCCGTTTTCTTTATTTCTTTATTTTGTAAGATAAAAATCCATTATCCTGATTTGGTGGCCAGTTGTTGACAATGTTGTTCATTGGTTGTAATTTAAATGAACAAGTTGGCTTGTGATGAGAACCCTTGTCTTATAATTATAAGCCATTACCCTATTTTGGTATGCAGTGTTGGGAATGTCAGTTGAACTAGTCCCCTATGATTATGGTAAGCAGACGTGTGATGAGACCTCTAATCTTTTATATCAAATATATTTTAGAATTACACCCTAAAAAATCATAAACATTGATGGATGGGATGAATAATTTTCTGCCTAAGAGAACAGGGATGACAATTTTGGGAGTTGAAGATGCTGAGATTGGATCAGTCTTTTCTTTCTATTGATAATCTCTTTTAGGCTTCTAAAATTTATAACAATTTACAATATTTTCAAGTTTTGATAAAATTTTACAAAAATAAAAAGGGTTTTCAGAGTTTAATTATACCGATTTTCCTAGAAATTTTCCCTTTTCTTTTAGGGCTTCCATATATCAAAAGTAAATATTAAGACTATTTTTTTTTAAGTAACCTTTTCAAGATAGTAAAATCCAATGGAAGTACATTTACAACATTATTTTCTAAGAAAGAAAATAGCTAATTATTCACACAATTATAGCTGAAAATTGAATAACTACAAAGTGAGAATGGGTTGCCTCCTTAATTGAAGATTTTTTTCAAAATAAGCCCACCGACAGGAAGAGAATCTCTCTTTCCTGATAGATCATGCAATATGAATGTTGATGGGCCTATCCTCTTGTTGATTTGGAATGGTCTGAGCCACATTTTCTGAAATTTAGTGTGTTTTCCTTTATCCTTGTGGGCTTTGTCCCATTTCAAAACAAGATCACCAACTTGTAAATGTTTTGAGACGGTTGAAGTTGTATCAAAAGAAGAGTTGACAATTTATTGATGCTTTTCATGTGTAATTTGGCCTTTCTCCCTTTCTTCCTCTAGTTTCAAGATCTGATCATGTCTCAACTGAATAGGAGATTAAGGATTCTCTTCAATAAATTGCACTAAGGCTAGTGATGGAAGTACTAAGTTTGTTGGTATGACAACCTCCTTTACATACACTAAATTAAATGGAGAAGTTCCTATTGAGGCCTTCTATGTTATACGGTTTACCCATAGTGCAAATATCAAAAACGTATGCTAATTCTTATGATTCTGATCAATATTTCTTATAATAAATTTGAGAAGATTTTTATTTGTAGATTCTACTAAACCATTACCCTGAGGATAGTAGTTTGCAGAATATTTCAATTTGAATCCTCTTTTGATAGAAAATTCAATTATGGAATTACCAGATAAATAAGGTGCATTATCAAAAATAAGAGTGTTTGGGACACCAAACCTGGTAACGATGAATTGATATATGAATTCAATGATTGCTTCAGGGTTTGCCGTCTTCAAAGGAATTGCTTCCACCCACTTAGTAAAGTAATCTGTAGCTGTAAGGATATACCTATGTTGTTTGGGTGAATGTGGAATGATTTCTCCAATGATATCTAATCCCCATTGTTCAAAGGGTTGTTCAATGTTGACCGGTTGCAAAGGAAACGCTGGCTTTCCTTGTCTTCCCTTGGTGATTTGACATGCTCTGCATTTCCTTACATATTCCTGAGTGTCTTTAAATAAGGTGGACCAATAATACCTAGCATGAATAATTTTGTGGGTTGTTGTGTCAGCTCTAAAATGTCCTCCTACTAGACCATCATGTAATTCCTATAAGACCTTTTGCTCTTCAGCTTTTTCTAAGCATCTTAACAAAATTGAATCATAATTCCATATAAACAACACATTATCAACAACCATGAAGCATTTTTATTTCAATATTATTGCAAATTTATTTTTATAGGAAAGATTAAAAGGAGCATATCCATTTTTCAAATAGAATATCAAATCTGTATATTGGGATTCAGGATTAATGGTACTTATCTCATAGATTTCTTCAATACGGTTTGTACCTTCATGTTCCCGAATATTAGAAGCTCTTGCTAACAATCTACAAAAACCTTGGCCTTTGATAATCTTTGCTGGTCTAATGTTCAAATCATACTCTTGTAATGTTGTGACCCAATTTGCCCCTTTTTCTCCCGATTCCTTTTGTAATAGTAACTGTCTTACTACTAAAAAATGAACTATAACTTTTCTGTGAGCCTTTAAGAGAAAGGGCTGAAAGTGTTTAATGGCTTTGTATACAGTAAAGGCTTGCTTTTCAACTTTGGAGTAATTAAGTTCAGCACCTTGAAGATTTGAACTATAAAATGAAATTGGTTCTTCCATGTTTTGATCATTGATTTGTGTCAGCACTGCTTGTGTAAGATGAAACAAATGCAAGAGTATATAAAATGAAATGATTTGAAAAATTAGGGGTGTTTAGTGCGGGAGCATTTATGATTGCTTTCTTGATTGAATCAAAAGCCTCTCTTTCTATATGTCTCCATTTAAGAGCTCAGTTTTGTCTTGATCATGGTTTGTAATGGAAAAACAATCTGTGAAAAATTTCGAACAAATCGTTTTACAAAATTAATTTGAGCTAGTTTTTTTATTATTATGTGGAAATGGAATGTTAGAAATCTCTTTGATTCTATATGGATCGATATAAATAACATCCTTTGAAACAATGAACCCCAAGAATTTACCTTGGTCAAGAGCAAAAAATGACTTCTTAGGATTGAGTGAAATGCCATAAATTTTACAGCATTCAAAGATTTGTTTCAAATCATGTAAATGATTTGATATTTTCTTACCGAATATAGTAATGTCATCCAAATAGAAAACTATTGATTTATTGATTAGACCTTTGAATGCTATACCCATCACTCTTTGGAATGTAGCTCCAACATTGATTAATCCGAAATGAATTTTTTGATAGGCATAAGTTCCCCACTTTGTTTTGAAAGTAGTCTTAAGTCTGTCATCGGGGTGCACCAAAATTTTTCTATACCCTGAAAAGCCATCTAAGAAGGACATTAATTCAGAGCTAGTTACTGAATGGAGAGTTTTATCCATTGTTGGTAGAGGGAAGTTATCCTTTTGACTTGCTTTATTAAGATTTCTAAAATCAATACAAATTCTAATGTCACCATTTTTCTTTCTTACTGGCACCATGTTGGACACCGAATTTGAATGTCTAATAGGAAAAATGATCTTAGCTTTCAAGAGTTTGTTCAACTCAGCTTTTATTCGACTTTTGAGATTGGGATGAATTCTTCTTAATTTCTTCTCTACTGGTTTTTCTTCGGATATCATTGGAATTGTATGCTTTATGATAGAACTATCATATGTTTCCAAATCATAATATTTCTAAGTGAAGACATTTTTATATCTATGTAATAATCTGATAAATGCAACTCTTTCTTCTGAAGTAATTCCTAATCCTAGATTGATGTTTTGTGGCTTGTCCTCTGTACCAAGCTTTATTAATTCAAATATCAAATTAGAACTTTGAAGCTTTGAATTAGTAACCTGTTTAAACTTATATTTGATGTCATAAAGAACTTCTAGTTTGACCATTGGTTTAGGTATTGAGTTTTCTTCAAGTTTTTCCTTCATTTGAATATCATGCTCACTTTCATCAATAATTTGATCATCATAGACATCTTCATGATTGAATACTCGCCATTTAGTGACATTATCGAGAATCGATGGTCTGAAAATTAATTCTACTGAAAACCTATTGGGACAGTATTTTTCAGATTGAAGGATCTTAGAAGCAACATTAGCTAGTAAATCTGCTGCTGCATTGTGAGATCTAGAAAAAAGAGAAATATTAAATTCTAGAAAATGAGATAGAAGGTCTTGTACCAAGGATTGATAATGTTTAAGATGGCTAGAAAGACAATGTATAGTATTTTTGATTTGTTTTATAACAATTTCAGAGTCACCAAATGTTGGCATTATGTTTCTGGTGAGGTTATATGTTACAGATGTTGTACTTGATGGCAACACCCATGGCAAGGCTCTCAATATGATGAAAATTAAGAAGTATGCAGGAGGACAGTTCAGAAGATGCGTACCCGCAGGTATGCCATGCAGGGACCGTGGCCAGACATGCAGGTCAGCCATTCAGGAGGTGCGTACCCCCAATGCACTCATTTCAAGGCAGAGAAAAACACACGTGGGGTTTCTTATGTTTAACCCTTGGTATTTAGTCGACGGTATTATGTTATTATGGTTTTGGCCCGTGGTATTGGTCCATGATTTGAGGAAGAGCTTGCCTATATAAGCCAAAGGAGATCATTTGGCTTGAGCATCTTTTGAAAATTGAATATCTTAAGATCTGAAATATTGGGTTCTCAGTTTAAAAGGCTTGATCTATAAAAGAGAAGTTGAAAGCGAATCTGTGAAGGGTGATCTCTCAAGCGCAAGATCAGATTTGAGCATCTGACTGTATTTCGGCCCTAATCAGAGGTACGCAGGGGTTTAACGGTGCGAGTGCGTGGGCACGCAGAGCAGAAGAAGGATAAGTGTGTGGGTACGTAGGGGCGACAAAGGCGCAGTGCGTGGGTACGTAGAGGCGATGAAGGCGTAGTGCGTGGGTACGCAGAGCGAAG
>APFE030899362.1:514827-540054 GCA_000404065.3 Pinus taeda
CTGTTACAGTATGAGTCATATGCTTCTCTCGATCAATCTTAATCTGATTTGGCTTTCCTTTATAGGGCAACCACATGTGACACCAATTGGTAGAAATGTAACCATGAAGTTTCTCAGACCAGTCTCTGCTTAAAATAACACCATAGAACTCAGGAATATCAACGATTAAAATATCAATGCTCTAAACCACTCTTGGATCAGCTGATAACCTAATGGTAACTGAGTTGATTTCTCCTAACACTTGGACCTTAGTTCTATCTAACTGGACAATATGGATTTCAAACTTTTGGATTTCAATATTTAGTTTAGAACAAACCAAGGACGACATTGTATTCGATGAAGCCCCTAAGTCTATCAAGCAATTGTGCAGCTTTCTATTATAAATCTCACAAGTCAAGAGAAAAGGAGGAGTATGGGAATTTGATCTACCTCTAATTAAAACAACATCAGTGGCTTCTACTCTACCAGGTGGTCGTTTACCTATCTCATTAACAGCGTTGGAGAATACAACATTTGGAAGGGGAGAAGAAGGTATTGCATCAAATTCTTTGAGCAACAATTTTTGTTGATGTTTGAGTTTACGAAGCTCAAACATAGTGATATTTTCTTTCATTTTCTTCATGTCTTCAATGATGTTTTAATCCATAGAGTCTGCAACTACTAATGTTTTAGATGCTGACGGTGGATTGGAAGTTGATGGCTGATTTTGAGTAAGTGTCAGTGTAGACTTCTTTGTGGGAACTTTTTCTTTAGTAGTAGTACCGAATGTTCCTTTTCTTTTGAGTTACTTGAATAGGTTCTGGAGTGCCTTTGCTCCTGGTACTTACTGGGAAAGCTTCCTGTTCATTTTTAGAATCAGAATTGGGAAAAATGAAGTCCCACATCCCATGAAATTCTACAGTTACCTCTTCTTCAGTTTCTCCAGATGATAAGACTATATCTTCTTCTTCATCATCCTTGGGGTGTGACTCTGCATTGGATATAGCATTAGGGGATTTTGATTCTGATTTCTTAAAGTTTCTAAATGGCCTTTTAGTTGAAGTCTCAGCTACTTGTTTCTTGATTTCTATCATTTCATTTGACATAGTCTTTATAACTTTTTGGAGACCTTCCATATCATATGGATCTTTAGCCATTTTCCTTTTCGAATCATCTTTGGAGACTTTTTTAAATTTTCTATCTTCAAGAGAAGTTTTCTTTTCTAAGGCGATGATACATTTTTCTAAAGCAAGTGCCTCTTTCATATTTTCTGCTAGAGTAGGTTTTGCAGCTCCATCTATAAAGGTAGCTATATTTGAAGGTAAAGCTATTATATACCATTCACTTCTAACTTGTTCACTAGGTTTAGAGGCAGTAGGAATTTTATTTAAGAGTTTATTAAATCACGAATTAAACTCTTTTATAGGTTCTCTAGACTCTGTTTTAAGATTTGAAAGATTATTGATTAACATTGCTACAGATATGTCATCAGCGTATTTACTCAAGAACTATTCTTGAAAAATATTCCAACTAGTAATGGATCCTGATGGTAAGGAAAAGTACTGACCAAGATGATCCTTATAGTGTATAAGGGAAAATTCTGACAACCACATGTTCCTCAGTAACCCCTTTTAAGGTGATTGAAAACATAAAGTTGTTTATGTGTTCATCTGCCTATATACCTACATCTAGATTGAATTTTGGCAACCATTTGGATGAGCTGGCAATGGGTGCAAAGGTGCAGGCATTGTGACTACACCAGAATTATTCCATGGGTTCTATGCCATTGTCGAGTTACTAATGGATGATAGTGCCGATGAAGTTCTAGATGTTTGGGAAGGAGTAGATGTTGAAGTTTGAGAAGGTTGAGAAACAATGTTGAAGTTCTAGTTCCCTATTGAACGATAATCTAGAGTGGAGGAGTGGATGGTTGAATTCACACTAGAGAAGATGAAATGGATGATGATGATGAGAAACTTTCACTATCAGACCCTTTAGTTGTCTTCCTTACCCATTTCCTTTTAGGCAAAGATAACTCAGTAGGTTCAATACCAAGCCTTTCACTTTGAAATCTAGTGAGGGGGTGAGAAGGAATGAATTGCAAAGTCACATTGCCTTGAGATAACATGGATTTTTGTGGTGATATTGAGAATCCTTGAAGTTTGTGAATGAGGGATTATATTTTGGGAGATTCTGGAGTTAATTTATCTGAGATATTTTTGGGTTGAGCAGTATTTGTTGATTTCTCAACTTTTTGTTTGAAAACCAAAGTTTCAGAATGCAAGGGAGAAGTCAGAGGTGAGGTGGAGGGAGATTTACTCAGAATGGATTATATATTTGCATTTGCTCACCATTCATAGTTCATGCCCTCCTTCTAGCTCCAAAAATGTTGATGCCCACAAATCACTCCATCAACATTAGGGAAAACCACTCGGTCTGAACCTTAAGGGCAGCTCCTTTTCCATTTGGTGTGGTGGCTCTGACTGGATATAATGGGACTAGTTTCCCAATGATTTATAAACGGGATGGATAAGTGATAAATTTTTCTAATATCTAATGGGAAAGATGGATAATTGATTCTAAAATGCAACAATCTAAATAACTAATCTATCCTGGGAAGTCTTTCTCTTAGTCCCTTTCTTCTAGATTCTTATTGACAAGTAGGCATATAGATGACTCTACTTGTAAACAAAAATATTCATTCATATGATAATTACTTTGTTCAAGTAGTTGAACAAAGTAATAGTTAAAATGATATCACACTATTCTTTATATATCATTGACACATGTATGTATGAAAAATAACAACTCTTAAACATTCAATAGTGATAAGTCAAAGAATTGTTGTGAAAGCATATACATACATCAATAATAGCAAAATGAATAAATGTTGATTCAAATAAAAGCATGAAGCAAAAACATAGATAGTAGTACCATATGTATTTGAGTCTTTGCCAATATGGATCACATTCAGATCCCGCCTTTCAACTTGGAAATACTTTTAAAGAAGCAATATTGCATATCACATAAAAGTATTCTTCATTAAAAAAATATATATCAGAAGCACAATAGTGCAACTTCCAATCCAAGTTTTAATATAAAATTTGAGGACCATTTCTAAAAACATGAAAGGGTCTATAAATATTGATTAAAGTAAAAAACTATGAAATAAAAACGCTATGTGCTGGTATAACCAAATCACAAAAATGTGAAAACCTTCTCGAAATAGATATGCTATAGTCGGTCAGAATGGTTCACTGTATTTTCTGACTATCTTGTGACTTGAGCTAGCAAATGGTTAGCATCGGTTGAGGTTATGGTGGATGAGTCATGTTTGAGTGTAATTGAGTAGTATATGTGGCATCGATAAGTTTGAGAATCATATGACAGATTGCATCGGTGAGGCATTTCATCGTTGTCTTCTGACTATGTGGTTTAACAAGGAAAAATCAAAAGATTTCCCATTTCAAAGTTTGAATACCTGCCCTTAATATTTCCCTTTGCTCTAGCTCTTGTTTCCATTTCTGTTCTAATGCTTTCATCGATGGAAGTTTCCCTGGGGAACATTCTGTAATTAAATTTGATAAATAAAGAGTCTCATTAATCAGTTCAACCAGATTACTTGTTACCGATCTGCACATTGATGTCACTCTTTCTGCTTTCATTAGTTGGGATTGCCATTCAATGAATATGATTTCTTTATGCGATTCCAGAATTTGTGGTAGATCAACAACTTTTCCTTCTTTCGTTTATTGCCAAGAGAGAAAATTTGTTAATCTTTCATTTTCTTGCTCCAATTTCTGTCTCGCATCAACTGACTTATCAATCACGGATGATGAAATTTCAGATGGGGGAAGAATGAGTGAGAGACTATGATATAATAGGCTCAATTGATTAGATAATGCTTTGGTAATTTGTAGAGCCTCCGATCTGAATTCTCCCACTTCGGGATATTCTTTGAATCTTCCTATTTGTTATGATAGTTGAGTGATCTGTTCTTCCTTTGATTTTCTCAACTATTAATTTAATGATCATAATTTTCTCAATGCTTGGGATAGTCTTGTTTCTTTTGAATTGCATGTTGATTAATTCTTTGTTTTTATTTGAGCAATTTCTCCTTCAATTGGTCATTTGACTGCCTCTGGGCTCCTAACTATTGTTACAACTTCTCTATCTTCTACTACTTCTCTTGTACCTGTGTTTCCAATAAAATGATTGCTTGGTCCTTTTCCTTGAGTAAGTTACTTACCTCTGGTGCTTTGTCTATTGTAGCTGGTGTGTATGCTTCAGCATACTGAGAATGTTTAGTAAGATCTTTAGAAGAATTAATCTCTTCTCTCCATACCGCGTTTGTTATTTCCATTTGTGAAGGCAAAAGAGGAGATTGATCAATTTTTCTCTTTTTCCTTTGTCTCTTGATTACAGCCCTATGCTTACGACCATAGAAGACATCCAATAGTGGTATTTCTTATACATGTAGAACAATTTCATGAGATGGATTCTTGGGGATTATTTCTACATCTTTTTGAGTTATGGGTGGGTCATTAGTTCCTCCAGTTGCAACTGTATTGATTGTTGATTTCTGACTAGTTGTCATCTTAGGTCTACTGAATCCTTGTAGGGTCTCAGTATGACTGATTATAGAATCAAATTGTTTCCATTCTTTAATCAATTTAGGATCAACATAAATGTTTGAATCAATGAGTTCACCACTCTTTCTTTGTTCCTGGTCTTGTTCTAGCAATTTTTCTTTTTCGGGAATCTTTTCCACTACAGGAGTCTTGTTAGCGGCTTTCTGTTCACTTTCTTGGTGGCTGAACTATCAGGGTTGTAGCTAATAGGTCTAAAGGAAAAGTTTGCAACCTCTGGGCTCTAAGCCTATTAAATTTTTTTAACCCCTCTTCTCCATATCTGATCCTAGCTAGTCCTTTAACTTGAAAAAAAGTTTTAGCTGTAGCAAATAAATCATCAAAATCATCCGCTTCATGATTGAATTTGGTTAGTTTAGCTTGAGTGGTGACGTTATGGGAAACCTTCCTTGGGTCATATTTCCTGTTTGGAATGTTGGCAAGATTCAACATTTGAATCTTCTCTGCCTCTTTCTCTGCATGCTCATAGTCATGTAAGGTGAATCTGCCACATTGTAGGTGGAATATAGGCCACATCTATTTCTTGGAATCCCTAAGGGTTCTTGATTTCCCTTCAATAGTTATCTAGTAAGCCAATTCCCATGCTAACAATTTATTGGGAACATATAGGGGGAGAACACGAGGTTTAGTGAGACTGCCAAAAAGCCTCACATAAGTAATTTTTTCTTCTGCAAACCAGCTACCTACTGCTGTCAAGTCAGTTACAACTTCTTGGGATATCCTAGGGGTAGGCTTATTGAAAATAAAATAAAATACAAGTAAAACAAATCCATTGCAAATTCTATACAAGTGATTTTTATAGTGTGCCTTCGATAACTACTTGTGGTAAAAATGAATCGTGTTCGGATCTTGGGAAGTCCACTTCCATCTGAGTACTGGGTATTCAGAATTAAAACAAATAATATCAAGAATATATGCACTATAGTATAAAAGGGTAATGATCTGGTAAGTTGTATATGCATACCTTCTGTATTCTAATATCTCAGTGGCTAGTTTATCAGACAAAATATTTGCCCAATCCATAACATAACCATTGATCACAGCTCCCATTAAGGGGACCATCTCTATAGTGAATTTGGAAGAATCATGTTGTCCCCATAGTCTACACATCATTGGTCCAACATAAAATAAAGAGAAGCTAGTGAGTTGATAGAATATTTACCCAATGACTCGTGCTTATGTTTCTCCAGGAAATGCCTCCATTGTTTGATCGGGTCCGACTCCAAGTTGTTTTCCTTTGCAAATGCTTCTAGGAATGCTTTGTTGTATCATTTCTTGGGTAGAGGTAGATGGTACATTTTCCCGAGATCTTTAGGCTTGAATGAGCTGAATATCCTCCTATCAGCTATGGAAAATGTTCTATCTAAAGTTGGGATTTTCTCAACAACCCATCTAACCACATCAGTATATGGTAAATTTCGGCCCGCGCTGCTATCCTGTGAAGAGAAGAACAAGCCAACTCTTTGAGAGTTCCCTCTGAATTGTTGTTTGAATCGGCTTCGGCTTCCTCTTCTAATTCTTCGAGCTCCTCTCCATCTATCAAATTATAAATGCTTTCCTAGCTAGCATTTCCTAGACTGAGACACGTTATATCTGATATTAATCCCTTCTTGGTCGGTCCTGGTTCTTTGGCTGCAGGAGTTTATTTGGGCTTCTTAGATTTGTTCCCCATCTTCTCTAGATTCATGGGCTCCAAGAAACTCTTCACAGACAATTGCAAACCGTAATACGAAGATAGTGCCACTGAAAGCCAATATGGAAATGAACCAAATTATGGTGATTGACATATAATAAATCAAATGCACTTTAAAAATTACCATGGATGGAATATTTAAAGGATCTACTCTTAACTGTAAAATCTAATAGCCGTTCGAACTACCAATCATAGTGAATAATACCGTAAAGACTCATCTTGTGGATTGTATACTGAATGATTATCTCAAGCGTGCTTCAGATTTCCTTGATCAGCAATCGGCGATAAATCGCAAATCACAATGGAGAGTTTCAAAGAGAGAGGCTTTATGACCTGCTACGAATATCTCCGATTGCCAAAAAGTAATGTTATAATAAAGTAGAGTACTATACATGCAAACTATTTTAGTGTATGCTTCCCTCTTGAGATGTGCGCTTAATTGATTTGATTGCAATCAGGGTTTGGCTTGTGTTTTATTGTTTGTCAACGAATATCTCCAATTACCGATTGCGATATCAGATTGGAAGATTTGATGAGGCCTTTGTATGTGTCCCTTTGGCATATGATATCTTCGATTGCCAATTGCGATTTCCTTTACTGGATCAGAGGATTTAATGAGGTTTTTTTTTGTGGGTGTCCCTTTGTTATTGTGATATGTGATCTCTGATCACTTTATCACAATGTAAAATTATTTCTATTTTTAAAGGAACACATTGTTTTTTATCAAAAGGTTTTATAAAATGAATTATTTACATTAGCCCTTTTGATAAAGATTTTTCTTGTAATGAGATCAATACCAATTTTATTTATCAACTCATCAAGCTAACTAAGTTTATTAAAAAGTGACCCATTTCTTATTGAAAATTTTGTGTAAAAGTTTTATAGAAATGGGGTTTTGTTGTATAGCACAACAAGTAGGAATTGTTATAAAGTTGATTGATGAGATTGAAGGAAGTTATCAAAGGAATTTGAAATGAAGGATTTTATTAGATGTCTTTTTGTTTAAGAATTGACATACGAAGCGAATATGGTAGGGCTTTGATCACTTAATATAAGTAGATAAAAGGAATAGCATGAAGGTTCAAGATGTGTGATTTTAATGTAGTGTATACTTAATTAGAATATAATGTTAGGAATTTAAAAAAATGATCATACAAAAGAAGTAAATGGTACTTTGTACAAACAATTGGTGGGAATTCTACTTAACCACAACAGGAATTTATATTTCATATTCAATTAGAAGAATTTATTAATTCATGTCTTATACCACATGTCAATCACTATAACGAAGCCAAGAGAATTATTCAAAAATTAAAAGGGACTGTAGATTTTGGTATTGAACACACTGATCATTTTAATAGTGAGCTGATAGGTTATTCAAATTCTATTTGGTAGGGGATGTACATGATATAAAATCCATTAGTATATGTGCATCAATATAAGATTGAGAATTGTCATTTGGAGCATTAGGAAGTAAGTTGTTTCCTTGTTCTCAACTAGAGGAAAGTATAAATGATTGTGAAATTACACCTTTCAAGAACTAAGGTAAGGTTTATACTTAAACATTTGGTAAAAATGAAAGGAGTACCAAAATATATCAAATGTTATAAACAATTATCAACAAAATTGGAAAACAATCCAGTTTATCATGCAATATCAAGGCACATTGAAACTCAACTTCACTTCCTGACATAAAATATCTAAAAAAAAAAATTGAATTTTGTTGAGATTTGTAGCATGGGAGTTACTCTAAACCCTAAGCTACAGTGTTGTGGATGAATTGGCACACAAAAGCGTTAGCAAGTGTAGCAACAAAGGCTCAATTTGACTTTAGCTTTAGTGAGATTGAGTATATTGAATTTCCACATCAAGAGGACAACTTGGATGCAGTTAACTATTGTGGCATGGCTCTTATCACTTAGTTAGATCACCTCATTTGAGTTAGTGAGCTTGGAGTTTAGTAATGCATGCGTTGATTACTAAATTTTAGCAATACGCTTCAGTTATTTTCAGTTGTACTCAGTTAATTGACATCTAATAATTAATAGAGTTAGTTGAAGCTCAGTTGTGCAGTGAGACACAATTTTGACTCAGACATATGTCAATTAAATGATAAATTAAACAAAAATAGTCTGGATATGCATTGAATTTGAATTTCCTAGTTGGAGGGAGGATAAAAAAACTAGTGTAACATTAATTGTATACTAGTTGAGTGCACTTTTTTTGCATGCAGTCAGGAGATGACTTCCTTGGGAATTACACAAGGAAATAGGGAATTTCATATTTTTTAGGAGCTCAAATTAGCTTGGAATTGCCCACGAAAATAAGAGGATGGATGGAGGAAAAATTGGGCAAGTGTTTGCCAGAGGTCCTCATTCAAAAGAGAGAACATTTTTACTTTGCAGGTGGCACTTACAGCTAGGCCATGCAATTGTAATAGTTTATCTATTCAATTGATTAATGGAAATGGGCTTGAGGGTTTTTTTGCAATTGGTTTTCCCTAGAAATCACTATGTAATTGTGTTTTTTCTTGTTGCATGTCTGTGCATGTTGTTATAAATTGTGATTTTCATTTTATAGATTAATAGAGTAGAATTTGTTTCTCCTGATTTTACTTTGATTTCTTGAGCAATTGCAATTTCTATCAAATTTCTACATTGTATTACAAATTTAAAAGGCATTATAACTAGTATTTTGTGTTGGACACCTAATCCTCAATGGGTTAGTGTGGAAGCCGAATAGACTAAAGAAGTCCAAGAGACCTCAGGATGTGAAACCAAATGGTCAAACCATGTACTATAAATGTATATAATTTGTTAATAAAAATGGATTCTCAAGTTTTATCTTTCATATTATGTTGCTACCATGTGTGTGTTTAAGATGGTATCAAAGCGGGTGATTGCTGGTCCTGCTCCAATTTGCGCCACTAATTTTTGTGGTAAGTTTTTGTAAGTTTGTTTCTAAACCTTATCGTTAGCTAGACTCTCTAAAATGTGCAACTGTTAGAACGTAGGACCTAAATTGGGCTCTCTGGCCTGCTAAATCTTGGTATATACATTATTTCTCTATGCATTATTTGAATTTCAAGCTTTATATGCAAACTTGTAGCGTTACTCCTACATTAAATTTCATTTTATATGAGGATCATATTTATATATGCATTGAGATTATTGTGAGCACTAGATTAGTGTAAAGTTTGGGAAAGCCAGTGAGAAATGAATGGTTGTGGACGTTACTGCTAGTGACTCTATCTAATCGTAAAATATATTAATCATTCACCTATAACTTTACCTCATTATAGCTTGCCTTCTATAGTGTCCTTCCTGCAAAAATGTTACATTTACCTGAGCGCGTTTTCCTCTTTTGAACAAGTTTTCTGGGTTCATTAGTGTTGCCTTTGTATTACATATAACCACCTTGGGAGAAGTAGATAGCCATGAAGCATCCCTTTTTCATTGCTCTTTGAAGTGCTGTAACAACTTCTGTGCTTTGTCACTTCCCCATGAACTTCCATTCACAGAAAGAGTTACTAAGGAGGGAATCACACCTTCTTGTAAAAGCAGTTGATAATGGTGAGTGTTATTTGTGCATAACAAACAAAAGAGTAACTAAAGCTTATTCTTGTTGTTTAGGTGTGCCGGATTCAGGTAGCTTTGCAATGGCCACAATCCAACCATCCATTTCAACAACTGCTTCCCTTCCTTCTTCAACAGTTACTAGGTTATAAATAATGCAAATACATATTTCTATACAATCAACTTCACCAAGACCGAGAATATGAACAATTTTCCAAACAACTCCAACACGCACCATTCTAGACTTATTACTAATATATGTCAACAAATTATATAAGCACCAGCAAAATGCTACTACTGTTCCGGCTCTGCTGCTCTAGCTCTTTTTGCATTTGTTATATCAAGGGGCATAGAAGGATCTAAATCACCATGTGGGGGTCATCACTCAAGTAGTCCTGTTAGGAGAAGATACTGAAATATACATTATTTGATGGTCAGATCTATAACAACTGGTAGTTGATTTGAGTTATTACTAGTCTTCGCATGACTGATTGAGTTGGTTTGATATTTTGGCATCTGGTATGTATTATTTCATAATGCATATTATCAACTTGACAATCTATACTAAAGAATGATGTAATTGAAGCACTATAATTCTCCTCAACTTCAGGAGAAAGATCATTTGGAATGCCAAGAGACTGATGGACTCTTTTCGATGCTTCACAACTCTGAATTATCTCAGCAATTTTTTGACAAACTAGGCATGAAAGACTCAGGATATCAAGAAAGTGGGTGGCCATTGCAATTTCCGAGAGGGTTTGACAATTGATTTCTAGGAGCTAGACATCCCATGGATCGATATCATCTATGGTCTCAATGGGCTGTGGCATATGATCTATATGATATATGTAGTATTCGATAATCTTCTCCAAAATTTTCTTAGAAACATCGAATAGAGGAACAAGGTCTTCAATACCCATCACTTTCATTAGGATCATCGACTGTATGAACACCGCCTTCGGCACCTCGAAATTTTTTCCATCTGAGCTCAACAGTCTAACCAGAACATTGCCATATTCGACATTATCCTGGGATCGACCTTGCTCCATGGCCATAGTAGATGATGAAGAACTCAGAATGACTCGGCCCAATATGATATCATCCTGAATATACAGTTTGAAGCCTCCTTGCCCTAAAGCAACCAAATAGATTGAGAAGAAGAAAATCCCAACCTACTTCAGACTCATCAAAGAGGCAGAAAAAGTGACCAAAATAAATCCCATCAAATATTTGACAGATGAGATGACAATAGTCCAATAATGACCCAAATATGAATATGAAACCAATCCCCTAGGAAAGGAAGCATGGATGCCACTCTTGACAAGTCATTCACATTCCTTGCAGCAGTAGTAGTACTCTCACTCGAAACATCTGTGAGGTAACTCACCAACTTTGAATGTATGCCTGTAAAGGCAAACCTCTCTATTATCTCCACTCCAATGATGAGATGTAATGATTTCCATCGTCCAATATGATATTTTCTGATAGATCGTCCATGGAGATCCACTGATCCATCTCATTTACTTTCACAAACTTTCCAAGTAATCACCCCGGGCTGTTATAATCACCTGCTCTGTGTTGGGTTCGTCCCGTGTATCTTGGAAGCCCTTTCTTCATGATGAATCTTATTTCTTATTTATCCTACTGTCCACTAGTTTTTTGTTTTAAATAATTTGTCTATATTGAGAAAACATAGAATCCTCAACATACACATGGGTGGAAGAAACAACTTTAAGTTGTGATTCTAGAGAAGTTGTTGCGAAAAGAATAGCACCCAGATTGTCTCCTATAGGGGCGAGTTCAACTCTAATGCAAGGAAAATTCTTCTTGAAGATAATTCTCAGATGAATGGGCTTTTGATTTCTATTACTAAACCTTCAAATTAGTGGGACCATGTTCTGGTGCATACTTAACAGTGGACAATCATTCCCATGGCATAGCAAGTAATCCTAGGGATGTAGGAGACTATATAGAAGCTGAATTTGTTATACAAGTGGCTAGGTTAGGTTCCTTTTCAATTTGTGCATTGTATTTCTTGAATAGATGACTGTGTAAAGCTTGCATCCTTGTCGATATATATTTCTGAGTATTCATAATGGAGAAACAAGTATTTTATTTGTTGTAGAATTTGAGTCTCATTGTTTGAGAATAAGTGTAGAGTTAAAATCTTTCTTTTGGTTCATTCCTCAAGGAATAATCTCATTTGGTTTTTGTAGTTTTTTGGGAGAATAAACTTTGAGAATACCCTTTAGTGGCATTGGTTCATAGTTGGTTTAAAGTGTAAGTTTAACATTGGAGAAAATGGCTAGAACCAATGAAGTATTGGAGTTCCTCAAATCTCTAATATTGTCTACTACTCATGATACATTAAAAGTCAGAAAAGTTTCTCTCATAGACATTAAGGTTTCTCTACAAAATGCACAAGAGAAAATTGATTTCTTGCAGCTCGAATCTCAGCTAAAGTAAGAAGAATTAAAACAAAGGAGTCATTCTAAACCTGCTTTTATTCATAAGATTGAAACAAACTGCCATAAAGCAACAATTGTACATGCAAATGCAGAAGTTCAGTTTGCACTTCCCAAGCCCATCATCAGACCTTAGGAAGATCTTGTTCACAACAAACATAGAACTGAACTTGGATATGAGAAGGACTTGTCCTTTCATATTCCAGACTACTCGAAGCCCATTCAGTTTCAGAATGTTGGATTCCTTCATGATAGTTCACCTCCAGTTGTTCCAAATTCTACTCCTCTTCCACAGCAAGAACAATAGATTGTGAAATGCCAACACTGTGACCGAGTCGGTCATTTGAAATATCACTGTTTTGATCTTCATCCATGTAAGCACTATCATAAAACCACCCATTCTTCACACAGATGCTTCATAAACAAACGTCCTGAAGGAACAAAGATTCATCTTGGATGGATCGCTTCTTGGCAATGGGAATCAAAAACCAAGAAGATATTCCAATCACACATGAAAACTTGTTCGAGAGTGTTGAACAGTCTTGCAATTGAGTTTTCTCCATCATCTCACCTTGTATCTGACAAGGGGGGAAATGATTGTCAACTACAAGCTTCAAAGCTACATCAAGCATGCCTGAGCCACCACCCACCATACCAGGTTCAGAGTTGTAGCCAGAGATAAAGATGCCCCTGAACATGCCTTCAGTTGGTAATTTGGGACACTTCCTCTAGCAAAATACTTCAACTTCTTGCCAGTTTTGGAAGAATTCCAGGAACAAAATTGGGGACACTTCCTCTAGCATAAGACTCCAGCTTCTTGCCAGTTTCGGAAGAGTTCCAAGAATTGCATTAAGTATTCCAGAGTTGTTGGTCATCCTTAAACCATCACAGGTTGAGACTTCCCTTTTCAGGTTGAAGTTATCCCTTTTAGGCAAGGTGAGACCTCCCTTTCTTGGTTGAAGGTTTACCTCTTGAAAAAGCACTTCCTCTAGCAGAAGACTTCAGCTTCTTGGCAGTTTTGGAAGATTTTTGGGAATTTTACTAAGCGTTCTAGTGTTGGTGGTCATCCTTAAACCACTGCCCTTTATACCAACATTTCAAAGAGCACATTCAGCCTAGTGCTGCCATGCATTTTTTGCACATTTTGTGTTACAACTCTCTTCTTGGACTCATACATTACCCTTCGGATTAAGGTGGGGAATGTTGGACACCTAATCCTCAATGGGTTAGTGTGGAAGCTGAATAGACTAAAGATGTCCAAGAGACCTTGGGATGTGAAGCCCAACGGTTAGAACATGTACTATAATGTATATCATTTGTTAATAAAAATGGATTCTCAAGTTTTATCTTTCAGATTATGTTGTTGCCATTTGTGTGTTAAACATTTTGACCTTTTCCCTTAGGAATCTGAAATTTTCACCTTTATTATAGCAAATTCTCTTTAGATTTAGGAGATTGACTTTAAAATGATTAAGACTGGAGTATACCATAGAGCATAGATCAAATTTCATAGCTCGAAAGGAATGAATAGAAGTAGTGCTTAATGGTAAGGGTGTGTTAGAATATATTCAAAATTACATTGTGAAACACCAGTAGATTGATGCATAACAATGACCATAATGGAAGAAGGATGTTACAAAGGGCAGGAGAATTCTTTTGGAAGGTGTGAGAGAGCATGTGGTATCAAATATCCATGGAAAATAAACACCGTTTTCTATGTGGAACACACTAATTTAGATATTCAAAGTTAGTAGTGGCCATGAAGAATTACCCCTGAAAGACAAACCTTGAAACATTAGGATGCATAAAATTGATAGCATTCCACAATATCTCTCCTAGTTCACTTAGGTTTGGGATGAGCTTGGAGGGATTTGGGAGAATGTTGTAGAAGGTGACCTGATGAGCCTATCTCTTCTAGGCCTTCAAAATTCCTTGCACAGATACTAGGACTTTGAGAATGGAAGGGAAAAATTACCAAATTGTGAAAGGTTGGGTTCTGATTTGGTTCAAGAAGAGATCAAGAGAAGTACTAGATATGGAGTATCATCTAAATCAGAGGATGAAGATAATTTTTCATTGGTTGGAAAGGAGATGAAGGAGAAAGGAAACAATATCTAAAAGTAAACCTAAATCCAGCCAAATAATGGAAAGAATAAAGACTTGAGTAAGATAAAATGTTTCCATTGCCAAAAATACGAGCACTATGCAACAAAATGTCTGTAGAAGAAGTCTAATAAGAAGCCTTCAGGAGGGGTAGCAGGTGATGCACTGGCTTCAAAATTCGAATTACACTTCACCCTAATGGCATGCATGGTTAGCACTATAATGGGGACTGTTTGGTACCTTGATTTTGGTGCCTCATTCCATATGACAAGGTGCAAGGATATCCATATGCATATTGAATTGGGGGATGGTGAGAGGTACATTGCTACAAGAATTGGTACTATCAACTCACAGAGAGAGAGAAACGTTCTCCTCTTCGCATCAAATATGTTATTTTTGTAACTGGGTTGAAGAAGAACATAATCTCTGTAACATTAATGGAGGATGGAGTTTATGATGTTATTTTTCAGTAAAGAGAAATCCTTTATGAGACTCATATCTATTGAGAAAGTGAAGTAGATTGGATTTTATGTGAATAACCTCTACAAACTTGAGGTGGGAGATTGTGATGCGTGGAGGAGAAAGGTAGAAAAAGTGCAAAGTTCAGATGCTTGAGAAATCAGGCACACGATATTGGGCCATCTACACCATGGTTCCTTAAGAATAATTTAACAAATTACCATCAGTGTCCCTAAAGGTTCTGTCGACCAGTAGGATGTCTGCAAGGGTTTCACATTAGGGAAATATGTCAAGTCCATATTCCATGGCCAAGATAGCAGAGGAGATGCAATAGTGGAGCAAGTCCACTCTGATGTTTGTGGACCCTTCTCTACAACCTCCACAACAAAACATAAATATTATGTAATTTTTATAGATGATTTATCTAGAAAATGTTGGATTTTATTCATGAGAAAAAGGATGAAGTGTTTCCAAAATTTGTAGAATTTAAGGAATTAGTTGAGAAGGAGACTAGGAAGAAGGTGAAGGGTCTCTAGAGTGACAATGGAGGTGAATTTTTTTTGCATTCCTTCAAGGATTTTTCTGCAATTGAAGGTATTCAAAGAGAAATGATAACACCCCATAACCCACAATAAAAAGGGGTGTTTAAGAGGAAGAATAATAGTACAGTTGGAGCTACAAGAGCTATTCTACATCATCAATGGTTTCAATTACATCTATGGCGGAAATCATTTAACACAACAATTTACTTGCAGAATCGGAGTCCTCATAGAATACTTGATATAATCACTCTGAAGGAAGATTTATTTAAGAGAATGCGTGATGTGTCTCATCTTAGAATTTTTGGAGCTTTAGTAAATATTATCATGTCTCCAAGGATTTGAGGAAGAAACTTGAGGCTAGAACAAAGTTGGGATTTCTTTCTAGATACACCGAAACTCCACACAATTACTAGGTCTATTTACCTTCACTGACGATGAGAGTTATGAGGAGAGATGTCAAGTTTGATGAGGAAACAACTATGCTATGGTATCTAGAACAAGAGATGAGTATATCACTGGAGCAGGTGATTCTAGCTCCAAAGGAGGAGCCTCAAGATGAGCTTCGTGAAGTTGTGGAGTAGGCACAAATGGAGGAGAAAAGAGGAGTCTGAGTGGAGACACCCACTCAACTAGAAACATCCAAAGAAGGGATAAAGAGAACCATAGAAGTGTATATATTGTTGCATGATGCTAGGGTGAATTTGGGAGCCCCTACATCAGTACCAAGGTAGAGGAGGTCACCTGAGAGGCACACTGGTTACATTTCTCTCATGACAAAGCTCATTTAGTCATATCATTCTTCATTTGCGGGAGTAATTTCTCAACCTATGTGTGTTGATCCCATGGTGAATCATATGAATCCATCACGAAGAATAGTCTATGGAAAGTGGTGATGAGAATGGAAGTGAGATCAGTGGTTGGTTCCAGAAGGATCTACAAAGTGAAGCATGCAACTAATGGGAGCATCAAGAAGTACAAGGCCAGATTTGTGCCCAAAGGATCTTCTCAGGTAGAGGGAATGGACTATGAGTAAAAAATTTCCTCTGTGGAAAGGTATTCCTCCATTAGATCAATTATTCCATTAGCTACATAAATGGGGAGGAAGATCCACTAGATGAATGTGAAGACTGTCTTTCTAAACGGTGTTACTGAGGGGGAAATTACATAGAGAAGCTAGAAGGATTTGAGACGTATGATCATCAGTCTCATATGTGCACACTTAGGAGAGGATTGTATGGTGTAAAACAGGTGCCCAAGCATGGTACACTCAGATTGACAGTTCTATCAATGGATAGGGCTTCACCAAAAGTGAATCAAATGCAAACCTCTATCACCTTGTGGTAGATGATATCTTTCATATTATTGTTTAGTATGTTTGTGATTTAATATTGAAAGGTGATGAGAATTTGATCTATGCTTGCGAAGTGGATCATGCAAGGGAATTTGAGATGAGAGACATTGCAATAATGTGCTACTTCCTTGGGTTGGAATTATGTCAAAGTGATGTTGAATTATTCATGTCTCAAGGGAAGTTTGCCTCTGAAATACTTCAAATATTTCACATGGAGAATTGTAAGCCTGTGGACACACATTTAGCTACAAACTAGAAAAAGAAAAATTTCACTTTAGGTAAAGTGGTTGATGCTACCATTTATAGGTGTCTTGTGGGGTCATTGATCTATCTTGTGAATATAAGACTTGACTTATGCTATACAACAAACCAACTTAGTCAAGCTATGGTTAGCCCTACAAAGCTATATTGGAAGACACCAAAGTATGTGCTACAGTGCCTCAGAGGCACTATAGAGTATGTATTATGGTATAGGAGGATAAAGGGAGTGAAGCTCCAAGGCTTCAACAATGCATATTGAGAAGGGAGTACACCAGATAGGAAAAGTACTTCAGGTGCTATCTTTAGTGTCGAGTCCATGGTTATTTCCTAGTATAATAGGAAGCAGTGGTTTGTGGCACTCAACTCACTAGAGACTTAATAGATGATTGCATGTCAAGAAACATCTAAGGCCATATGGATGAGGAAAATACTTGTGGGTTTTTTCAATCATTAGATGGATCCTACAGTGATATATTGTAATAATTAGATATGCATTAAGCTATCTGATAATCTGACATTTCATGATAGGTCCAAGCACATTGATATTCAATATCATCATCTGTGGGACTATGTGGAGAAGAGAATTATGTTGCTACATTAAATTCCAATTAAGGAGAAACATGCTCACATCTTTACCAAGGCATTGTAAAGAGGTAAATTCGAATTCCACAGGTGCAGGATAGGGGTGGTGAAAAATCCCTTTCTTGCTAAGAGGGAGTGTTAGAAACTATAGTACGAAAGGCTCAATTTGACTATAGCCTTACTGAAATTGAGTAAAACAAATTTCCACATAAACGAGACAAACTTTAGGCAGTTAAATAGTGTGACATGGCTCTTATCACTCAATTATATCAACAAATTCTAGTTAGTGGGATTCAATTTTAGTGATGCAAGTGTTGATTACTAAATTTTAGCAATCTCGTTAAATTAATTTATGTTATACTCAGTTAACTGACCTCTAAGAATTAATAGAGTTAGTTGAAGATCAATTATGTAGTGAGACAATAGTCTAACTCAAAGATCTATCACTTAACTCATCAATCAACCAAAAATAACCGAGACATGCATGGAATTCGAATTTCCTAGCTGGAGTGGAGGAGAAAAGGACTAGTGCAACATTAATTGTATGCCAGTTGTGTGTACAATTTTTACATGCGGTTAGGAGATCAATTCCTTTGGAATTATGCAAGGAAATAGTTACTTCACTATTTTTTAGGAGCTCAAATTAGTTCATAATTGCGTAAGGAAATGGGGGATTAGAGGAGGCATAAATTGGCTAAGTGTTGGCCCTAGGTCCTCATTCAGTAAAGAAAACATTTGTACTTTTGTAGCGGGTTCTCAAAGCTAGAACATGCAACTATAATAGTTTCTCTAATCAAATGATTAATGCAAAGAGGCTTGAGGATTTTTTCCCAATTGGGTTCCCTTAGAGACCATTGTGTACTTATGGTTTTTCTTGTTGCATGTCTATGCATGTTTTTATAAATTGTGATTTTAGTTCTAGATATTACTAGAGTAGAATTTGTGTCTTCTAATTTCAGTTCAGTTTCTTGAGCAATTAGAATTTTTATCCAATTTCTATAAAAAGTGACTAGTGGTATAAGAATCTAAGCCTGTGGGATTTGAATCATAACATGTTGGCTTGGAAAATGGAGATTATGCATGGCCTCTAAAGAAACTATGGGCAATGACAATCATCAAATTCTAATGTCCAAAAGTTGAGATATGAATTTTTGAAGATTATGTGTTGGAAATGTGGCAAAAAATTAAGTCAGCCTAGGTTTAGGACAACCCTGGAATAGGGTTAGCTATGCCACACATGAAGCATATAAATAATATGGAGGTGTGAGGATATTTATTACATCCAAAGTGTGAAACATCACTAGAAATACTTCTGAGGTAGTCATAGATTCTAGAGGCATAGGGAAGGTGAGAAAAAGAGCATGTTTTGGTGTATTTTCTCTTCACGATTTGGTTAATTTAGAGAAGTAGTAACCAACGAGGGAGAAGAATAAGTTATGTTACAAATTCGATGGAGAAACATTTTGAACATAGTCCAAAATTCTATATGAGGATCCCATCTCTTGTAGCAACCTTCTTCATGGTCGAGAAGGTGTAATAGTGGGCTAAGAGGTGCTTGTTGGACCAATGGAGGGACTGCCTTGTTTAAGGGAAGGGAGAGGTAGAGTTTGGAAGAATATACAACCTCGTAGAAAGGATTTTACAGTGGTTAATGTTAGCCCTAGCTAGAGGGCCAAGTTGTAGAAGAAGGAAAAAACTCCAAGATAAGTAGGGTAGGGGATTACAAAGGTATGCTTGTTCTCTTGTGGTGATGTTTTACTAGAGGAAGAGGTCCTAGTGTGGGCAAATTTTGGGCTAGTTTGTGCCATTTCTTACAATGATGGTTCCATCTCCATATTGTGTGTAGTAGATCCCCGGTATCATTGCAGAGAGGACATAAGTTTGTAGTGGTTCTTTGGAGGGGCCAATATGCCTAGAACCACCATAGGGTTGTTTCCAAGTGGTAGTGAAGGGAGCAACATACAATGTCAAGGGAACCACCAAAATAAAGGTAATGATATTGGACTTATGTGGAAAGCTATCATCCCTAACCAAATTGCATACTTTGTAACAAAGACACACGAGCTCATGAGGTGGATGTAGTCCTAGAAGAGGACCATCTATGGAGGAGAGTTAGTAGCCAAGCGGAAGGGGAATCTGAGTGGTTGGATGACATGACTAGTGAGAAAATGTTATAGTATAGAGGTTGATATTTGATTTTTTTTGTATTGGACACTCATGGAGTATTTTAGGGCAGCATGAGAGTGGACCATGTGTAGCCTAGAATAACACCTTAATGGACTAATGTCACTATTAGGAGAGGCAATGTTCGAGAAAAGTAAAGAGAAACCTGTGGAGTATTGTAGAGGCTTGATTCAAGCCCTAAGGAACAATTTTCATGAAGGTCTAAGGTACTGTTAGAAGTGGTAGAAGAATATTTGATAGGTATCATCATTTAGGAGCAGTTTGTAGCCCTAAACTTTCCTGATGGAGAAGGACATCTTCGACTAAAGTTGGGTAGGCCTCCATGCCCTAAGTTCATATTTGGAGAAGTACATATGGGAGTGATAGTGGGGAGCCCTTTGACGTAAGTGTTTCTTCATTGGGTATCAGAGGATGGCACTAGTGGGAAGAAAATCCTTAAAGAGATGAGGAGTTGTAGTGGGAAGTTATGCATTGGTGATAAATGGATTTGTGAACAACTTGATAGGATTTGCGATGTGTTGATGTGTTCAAGCACGGAAAATTAACTAGAGCGAAGATAAAGTGGATTTTATTGACATAATGGAGTTGGTTCATTGATATATGAAGAGTTATTTTGTTTTTGATTAGGAGTTGAATGACCGGGTAGATGTTCATACGGTACAACCAAGGAAACTATGAGGAGCTCTACACCAACTAGGCAATCAGTGTATGTTGCTCAAGGTAGATTGGTTATCAAAGTGATTCAAACCAAGCTGTAGTTGTTATTGTCTTGTATCAGTGGGTGTATGAGGGCATTATCCATACTGAGAGATCCCTAAACAATTTTGTTATCAGTTTTATTAATATAATGAAGCTGGGTTATTGTATAAATTTGTAAAGGGTTGTGTATATTTTATGCACTAGTAGATTTATTGTTGTTTATCTTTCGTTATTACAAAGAAGTCTTGTTGTGATACTTGGATTGGTAGTGTTGGTGATTTAATACTATATCCTAGACTCTAGTATTATAGAAAAACAACATGGTATTAGAGCTACTTTGAAGGGATAGTGAATCAAAATCTGCACAATGAAGCAACTCATTGGGAGCTCAGATTGTCTAGATCATGGAGCTAAGGGTTCCGCTAAATATATGAAAATGTGGTCTTGATTGGCTTGGTAGTGAGATTGGTTGGGATTGATGGTGGATTGGTGGTGAGTCTGGGGAACAACAGTTCTTTGTAGGTTAGGTTTATGATAATATACTTCTTATGACATGGCATGCATCATTGTGATAGGTCGAGGATTAGTTCAACATAGATGAGATTTGTTTCATCAAGATCACTTCATGTGATGGACTGGATATTAGAGGGTTATTTTCTTCATCAATTCTTGATGCTTCATATATGAGATTCGAGGTATGTGCATGAGTTGTGTTTGACCTAGAAGGATGAGTGATTTCAACATTGGGTTGTGGTGATGATGGTAGTTGTCCGACTGTAACTTGGATTGAACTTGTAGGACATAAGATAACTGACAAGTTGAGAAAGTGGAGATCATGTCAACTCAAAGGGAATATAGCTTCAAAGGAAGCAACCTTATGGAAGATTTGAGGTCTTCAGATTCAGATGTATCTGACAGAGGTACCATCAATATCATAGTGTTCATTCTATAGAGAATGTTGTAGTGATGGATGCGGGATGGGCTAGTGCCACTAGTGACGATGTTGATGGAGACTTCCTAGTGTTAGAATTACCTCCCTCACTAAGAGAGAGTGTTGATATTCATAGCTTGGGAGGTACTCCAGGCCTTAGGCTAGAGGGTTGTGGAGGAATTGACACACAAAAATGACTTGTGGGTTAAGAACCAAATCTTGTGGGATTTTCACCCAAACATATGGTTGTGAATCCATGATAAAGATAGATGGTTTGAATGATGGATATGATAGAGGACTTATAGAGAAACTAGGGGTAATGAAAAGTATCAAATTCCAATTTCTAAAACTTGAGATATGAATTTTTGAAGATTATGTGTGTGCAAAGTGGCACAAAATCAAGTCAACCTTGGTTTAAGATAGCCCTAGAAGAGGGCTAGTGATGCCACCCATGAAGCATATAAATAAGAGGGATGTGTGATGATATTTCTCATACATGAAGTGTCAAAGATGACTATAAATACCTCGTAGGAAACTTCATATTATAGAGGCCTAGTGAAGGTGAAAAAAAAAGCCTATTTGGGTTTATTTTCTCTTTATTATTTGGATTAGTTAGAGAAGTAGTAGCTAATGAGGAAGGATAATTTATGTTACAAATTCTATGGAGAAACATTTTGAAAACTTGAAAAAATTATCTATTGGGATTTGAGATCCTCTAGCAGCCTTTTTGAGGACTCAGAAGTTGTAGCAGTGGATTAGGATGTGGATTTTGGACCAATGCAGGGACTGACTTGTTGAAGGGAATTGAGTCATAGGTTTTGGAAGAATATATGGCCTTGCAGAAGGGTTGTAACAATCATCATTGTTAGCCCTAACTAGATGGCCAAGATCTAGAAAGACGCCAAAAGTCTAGGACAAGTAGGCCACCCAATTGCATAGGTATTCTTGTTCTCTTGTGGTAATTTTTTACTAGAGGATCATGTCGTAGTGTAGGACAATTCTAGGTTGGTGTGATTGAGCTATTAGCATGGTTTGGTCTTAACATTTTTGGCAAAAAATCATTGGTATCATTGTAGAGATGGAAGAAGTTTGTCGTGGATGTTTGGAGGGGTTGATAGGCCTAGAACCACTATGGAATTATCTCCAAGTGGAAATCAAGTGGGAAACTTACAATGTGAACATAACCATAGCTATAGAGGTAAGGATCTAGGTGTAATTTAGAATGGTACTAACCCTAACAAAATTATCGACTCTGTAGTAGACACGTACCAAATCATGAGCTAGATATAATCCTAGAAGAGGACAATTTATGAGGATTGTTAACGGTCAAGAGGGAGGGGAATCTTAGTAGTTGAATTCCCTAACCAGTGAGTACATGCTACAAAAAAGAGTTTAATGTTTGGTTTGTTTTGTATTGGACACTTGTGGACTGTTGGAGGGCAACATGAGAGTGGACCAAGTGTTTCCTAGAGTAGCACCTTCATCGACTAAAGTGGCTGCTAGGAAATCTAGACCTCAAGAAATCTAAAGAACAAATTTTGGAGGATTGTAGAGGCTTGTTCCAATCCCTAAGGAAAAATTATATTAGAGTACTAAGGGATTGTTAGAAGTGGAAAAAGAAGGACTCATAGGTATCATCATCTAGGAGTATTTTATCGCCCTAGACTTCTCTTGTGTAGAAGAATATCTACAATAGAAGTTGGGAAGTCCTTCATGCCTTAAGATCATTACTGGAGAAGTACATTTGATAATGTTAGTGGGGAGCCCTCAGACTCTAAGTATGTCCTCACTGGGAAACAAATGAATGCACTAGTGGTAAAAATTCCAAAATGATTTGAGGATCAATAATGGGCAGTTAAGAGTTGTTAATCAACGTAGTTGTGAAGAAATTGATAGGAGTGTCAGACTGTAGATGTATTGAAGGACTAATGATCAACAAAAGATTAGTTGAAGCCAAGTTTGGTGACCCAATGGAGTGGTTCATTGATAAAGGTAGACTTATGTTACTCGAAATCGAGAGCTAAAGGACCATGCAAATGTGCACAAGGTACAACCAAGGAAGTTCTGAGGAGCTATACATCAACTAGGCATTCAGAGTATCTTGTACAGGGTCGCTTTGTTGTTGAAGTGACTAACACCAATCCCTAGTTGTTGTTTTCATGTATTAGTGGATGTATGAGGGCCATCATCCCTAGTATTAGAGCCCTACATAGTTGTAATATTAGTTTGATTAATATAACAATGTTGGGTTGTTGTATAAATTTATAAAAATTTGTGTATATTTTGTGCACTAGTAGATCTCCTATTATTTATATTATGTTTTTGAAATTTTTCCTTTTTGTGATACTCATATTGGTAGCATCAGGGATTTAAGACTGTAGCATAGAGTCTAGTATCATGGAGAAAAAACTAATTTGATGTACTGTAGTACAAATGGTAATGTGAGAGATGTGTTCATTAAGCTTCTATGAAAGGATAAATTTTAACATGTATACACAAGTTAAGAATTGTAGAGAATTCAATTCTCCTTTGAGGGAAATTGATATAAAATATTGTGGAAATGAGCTTTTAGCATGATGTTTAGTTATGTCTAGTAAATCATTGAGGAGTATTTTGAACTAGTTTTCAACCTATATTTTTATGCATTTCCATGATCAATCAACATGGTAACATAGATTCATATTGTTTTGTGCTTGAAATAGCCCTTGAATCATATCGTCTAGAGTAGAGGATGCTTCCCAATAGGAAAATTAAATCATTGTGACATATCAGAAAGAGAAACCATGGGGGTCTCAATTCTCTCATAAATACATAAAAGATGACCTAAATGCATAAGTTTTCCTGTTTGTGGAAAAACATTCCAGGGTAATTGATTCAAAATTGAAAAGAAACAAAAACAAACTAGATGAAAATAATGGGATTCTTACCAAATATTTTAGAACAGGAGTCTTAGCTTCCAATTTATACATCATGGGAACTATAATAATAATCCCGTCATGAAAAGAAACAAAGTTGGCCTACTATATGTATTCTTATTCCATGGCTTCAAACATGTGAAGGAGTGAATTAGATCCCTTTTCATTATTGTCTCAACACTTAGTGTGGAGCCCTCCACAATGATCGATTTGTTATGGAGAAATATGTTGTTTGGATAGGCGAGAACTCCCTAGGATTTTCCCTTGATAGGTTATAGAATATGGGATCTACTATCACACAAAATTCTTATAGATCAAATGCAATCAATTCTTCGTTATGTTGACATGAGAAATAAAATGGCTCATGCCTTATTTCCAAGGGTTGTTCCTATGTAACTATGTGTTGTAGTAAAACATAACCCCCCAATTTTTTACTTGTCCACTTCAAATAATGGGGACCCTTTCTATAAATTTTTGGCTAAACGCCTTTTAGGATTTTTATTTTATTTGATTACCCTATGCGACTGTTAAAATTTAATTTTATTTGGATCCTTGTTTTGATTGCTTTGTTAAAATCTATTTTTTATAAGCTTCCCATTGACACTTGTTTCGCCTCATTTGGTCAACTGGTTTAAAAATGGTACTCCTTTGAAGTCCTATCACTTATCTAGTCTGGGTTAAAAATGTTATCTTTATTCTTTTTTTTTATTTTCAGAATAGTTGTAGTTTAGATAGGCAAATTAGGCTTTAGAAAATTTCATAACTAAACTAAACATCATTAAAATAAAACCAAAATAAAAAATTGATATTTAACATTAAATTTTAAGATTAATTAAATT
>APFE030899362.1:549925-603449 GCA_000404065.3 Pinus taeda
TAGTTAGATTAATAAGCAATTTAATAAATAGTTAGTTAGTTTATTATTAGCCATTAAATTGGTATTAAATATAAAAAATTAGAATACTAATTCAGGATTACATTTTTAATAAAAAATTATGATATTTAGCCCAGTAGCAGAATTTCCAGATTTAGGCCAGATTTGACTCATCAACTTTGGAAGCTCATAGAATGACTTCTACTTGGTCAAATGGAGCCCAGGACAGCTCATTGGAAAGATAAAATCAAGGAGAACATTTCTAAGGAGGTTTAACTAATATATTTGGTCACTAATTGGGTCAAAACTCATGCAGAAGATCAAGCTCCGAAATTCTAAAACAAAATCAATTCTCTGAGTTATTTTTTTTGCATTTTTATTTGTCCTCAGCCTCTTCTAATTGCAGATTCACTCATCAATAATATCCTTGGCCAACAAAACCATCCCAGGCATAGACAAAGAGCTTATATCTTATTTTCAATTATTTATTTAAATATAATTTGATTGGATTTGTTTTAATGCTAGAAATGGTATTTTGATTTTATTGTTACATTTTAATTCATTTTGATTTCTTTTTGCAGGAAAACAGTAGAAGATATATGGAGAAAAAGATCTCAATCAATGAGAATGCTCCAACAATTAAAGATAGAAATTTGGAGCAAATAAAATTGGATTGAGAAGATTTCTCTTCAACAAAATTTCATCTCAAGAATTCACTTCCAAAAAATTATAAATAGCAGATTGCAGAATGGAATAGGTGCTACTCTCCTCTGCAATTCTTGAATTCTAAAAGCACTTTTGTAATAGGGATTTAGAGTTGTAGGTGGGAGGAGTCAAATCTCAGATCTGGAGATTATTGAGGTTTTTCTTTTACATCCTGAGTTATGTATAATGAACAGAGTTTGGACTATTATAGCTCTGCTTTTGAAAGCAGAAGCTCAGGCATTGTAAAGGACTATTAGAGACCGGAGCTGGAGAAATGGATTTAATAAACTCGTATTTTGAATACTATCGTTTTAAATGCTAGTTTCATTTTTATGATAACAGAATGGTGTCAATTTACTTACATATTTGTGAACTTTTCTCGGTATGGGTAATTTGCTTCTATTTTATGTTGTTATTTATCTCTGCTCTTATGAGCTAAATTATGATTTCTGAGTAACTATTTACTCATAAATCTGTCTTTTAATATTGGATGAATAGATAATGATATGTTGTGAACTTCTTCCGCATATTATTGTTTAATTATTCAAGTTACTGATTAAATGATCAATACCATTTTGTGAACTACTTCCTGAGTGTTGTTGATTGATTATTTCAGTTAAAGGGTCTCAATAGGATGTGTTTGGTATCCATAATGTCAGTCAATTGAACTACTTCATTAACTTGATATTCATTTTAAACAAGACATTTAAATCTCAATATTTTAAATACCTGCTCTTGGTTAGGTTAAATCTATATCTGCCTAATTAAGATAGAATTAAGATAGTTCTTTTTGCTTGCATCTTAGCATAAGTTTGCATTTAGAGTAAATTCTACATACTTTTAAGTCCTCTTCCCAAAGAGGCAAACTTTAGTAGTGGATTGGCTAAGCCCTAAATCAGCTTAAGGATCACTTTCTTTCTTGATCAGCTAGAAGGACGATCTGATGTCTCTTTTCCATTGGTGGATGAAAGTCATATTTTGAATCCATTGGAGATTGAGAGAAGGTAACTGGACCTAGTTGAACCAGTCGGAACCACCGTTCCAAACGGAAAAGGAGCTGCTAACCAAGGTCTGGACCGGGTGGTCTCCCCCATGTTGTTGCAGCGATTTTCGAGGCTTCAACACTATGGTGGGTGAAAATCTAGAGATCTAACATTAAATCATGAAACCAACTTCCTACATATAGTAAAATAAACATACCAACCTCAACCCTTTGAACAAGGAAAAAATATTTATTACTATCAAATATAACCTGATATACATATTGATGGCGTTGGAAATCTATCAACCAAGGGGATCTCCTTACTATGAAGTCAGAACTAGACCCCACATAATTTGGTGTAGGATTCCCATCTAGTACGAAGGCCCAATTTGTATATACATATAGATCTCTCTTAGTTATAGTATTCAGCACATGAGAGTGTTACGTTGATATCTTCAAATAAGAAGGTATATGTGCTTCGTGAGAGCATAATGTAATTGTGTGAAGGTCCTCCTAATATAAAGGGGGGAGAGTAAAGTGAGCCTCTAAATGAGAGGTAGTAGTACCACCCAAGAAGAGACATGTGAACCAGAAAGGGTTTGTCCAACATGCAGCAGAATAGTCCACAATGGACACGGTAGTCGTTAAAACCAAAAGTACAAGGGAAAACACGCACACCATCTAGTAGAGTAGTCCACACAAATGTGATGATCATTATAGCCAGTGAAAAATATAGGTATGTCTAATGTCCTACAGAGTAGTCCAAAATGACGAGACATAAGTGATAATCAATACAACACATCTTCAACAACATAAGTACTAAAACAGCCAAAGTAACAACTATCTTAGTACAGGTTAAGCAAACATGCATTAAAAACCCTTAAAGAGTAGTCTTACAAACATCTACAAAGCATGCATGAAAATATATTGGCCTTAATAGGCTTCTGAATTAAGAAAAATTCCCAAGAAGCATTTATACATTGTACATCACTAGTTCCAGTAGTGGGACATTTGAGCCACTCCTCGCTCCTCAAAGACCAGACTAAAGACTCTCAATGCTATGTTGGAGGAGCCAAGGTGAAAATTCCTTTGCTCATACAATGAGGGGGGTATATATAACCAAGGGTCATTCTTGGCCCTTGTGACTCTTGGACTATCCTCATGACCATTCAAATTCATATGAATTTTAAACTATCATGACTCTTCAACTTCTTGTGTGCATCCATTTGACTTTCACTCTAAATTACACTCAGTTACAACATATATGGCCCATCGTGGTGATGTGGCATTGACAGTTGATTACACAACTTGACACGACACTCCTAACATGTACTAGCTAGTTGTGGTGTCCATGTCAAGATGTTATGCTACTAAGTGTTGAATTTACTCTTGGGTTTGCTTTGTCTTCTCCTGTGCATCTCTTGATGTGCAGGGTCTTCAATGGTCTTCGTCTTGCAAGATGGTTCAATGCATTCATTTCTTTCGCTTGCTGCTTGATGTTATTTGTATGTCAGTCCAACTATGAGAAAGTCTTCAAGAATGTGCATTCCTTCTTCATCTCGTTCATCGTCTCGCCATGATCTACTAGTGTACATGTTCCCACAAATCACTCATGACATGATGACATCAAATACCAAATATTCTAGTCTAGCATGATGCATTGTACTTTGTGTTCAAGTGATAGGGAGGGGGGACAAGTCACTAAGATGGCGCAGTGCACATATCAAGATTGAATGAGGAACTCTATGGCACAGTCTTCACTATCGAGGAAAAATTCACAGTGGCCACTCAGAGGTAGAATTTTGTAGTGAAGGACACCAACTCTAGCTTCAAGGTGGGAACTTGAGGGGAACTTCTGTGCAGCTTCTGGAGGCAATACAAGACATGGCTGCAGAGGACCAACTAGGTAGTTCTACACAACTTCCAGCAGGAAGACAGGACAACGTAGTAGGGGACCAGTTGGGCATCTCTAAGTAATTTCACTATGGAAGGCAAAGCAAAGTAACAAAGGAATAGTAGGGTAGTTCTGCGAAGTTTTATAGAGTAGTGAGTCTCGGTTGAGGGAGTACACTGGGAGGATATATCTCTATAGTTTTCAAGAGAAGTGTTGGCCCGAGTCTCTATGAAATTTGGGGTTCTAGAAAGAAGGAAGGAGGCTTCATGACTATTCTTGTGAAGTGCATAGTTCAGATTAACCTTCGAGGAAATTTTTGCATGGTTCTGGAAAGAAGGAAACTCCTCACCTCTAGGATTGCAAAGCACAACCAACTCAGAGGACAACCTCAAGCACTACATAGTTGCAGGAGTTAGAGCAACACCACTGATGGTTGAGACTACACAATGTAGCTTAGTCAGGGTCTGGGGATATGATGTTGTTCTCTCAAGATATTGTCAGGAAAATGGCTAACAGTGAAAGGAATGTGAAGTCGTGAAGACTCGTCATTATGGTCGCACACTTAGCATACTTCGACAACATGATTAAACTACCATATGGGACAACATAGAAAATCATGATCCTCTTTGGGAACGTTTATAGGTGAAAGCGACAAGGGTGATACTAGGTATAGACCTTCGGATGACCCTGAGGACACTTGCCCAACAATTCTTATAGCTTTGTGTGTGAGTGTGATGGGTGTTCACATAGCTAAGAAAAACCAAACACACAAAGAAAAACCTTCTAAGTCACCACAACGAGATCGCAAACATGTCAAAGCAATCAGCATGCCAAAATATGATAGTTGGTTAACTACATAAAAACGAGAAAGACACGCAGAGGAAACACATGGAATGAATTTTAGTGCTTGCAAGTATGCATGTCATTGAAGACAAAATGATATGACCATGATAAGAAGTCCTTCAAGCTACACTAAGAGATGTAATTCGAAATATGTTTTTTGTTTTTGATACCTACCCTCGAAAGGGTTATGCATCCGACGAAGTCTTGATGTAGTCATAATATTTAGTCATAACTTGAGTTCCTTTGTCTACTTATCTTTCTCCTCATCTCCTTGAGAGTCATCTAACATTTCATCCTTATCTGTGATCATTGAGAGACACATCTGTGCAATTTCATTGGGCAGTGATTGTTGTTGGGATGAGACAGTGGGAAGACACATCTGCGAAGTTTCAGGATGGAAAGCGGACTAGACAACTGATGGACTATACTCCACAGTTTTGGGATGCAAGGCATTGTTGTTACATGAGGTCCTGGGAGGACACCTTCACGCAGTTTCTGGGTTCAAGTAAGAGTGTGCTGCTGAGGGACGACATTGAATAGTTTCTGGATGGCGAGGGAGGATGTGGTCTCTATGCATTACACAACTATTGGAGGCAATGGGAAAAGCTCGAGGGTTGTACATGCGAAGTGTGTAGCTCCAGAAAGGTGGATGGTGCTAAGGTTCTAGGGAGTAGTTGTACAAAAGATGCCCCATAGTGTATCAAATACCAAAGGAGAAAGTCATAGAAAAACAAAATATAATAACCCTAATTGTGAGGAAACACATGGAAGGAGTTGAGGTGAAAGTAACTTATGTAAACTTACAACTGGTCATTAATCAAACATATATGATGATGATGATGATGGTGGTTAACATCCACTGAGACCAAATTGGTCTATCGGACGTATAATTTTCTTAGTTTTTAATTATCTGGCTCCTCGTTTTTCTTGGCAAGATTGGTGTTGTAGCTTTCTTTTTTTTCTCTATGGTCTTCCAACTTCCTTTATCTTGCATCTCCTTCATCTCTTCTGGTTCTTGGGACATTGGTGTCTTAGCTTCGTGATGTATTGCGTTCATCCTTTTGAAGATAGTCGGAGAAGAAGTTTGGTCCAGGAGATCTGCGTTGTTGTTAAATGAAAATTTATTTTGTGTGTTATTCGAATCCTCATAACTGTCGATTTGTTGGGCGAGGCTTTCTCCCTGCTTGTCTTGAGAGTTGTTTCTTTCTTGCCCGATTTCTTGTGATTTAGAGTTTTCTCTAGAGTATTCTTCTTTGATGACAGTGTAGTGTTCTTTTTGTGCTGCTTCCCACCATGTAGATCTGTGGTGGTTTTTTCTAGCAGAATTTTTTTGGGAGGCTTATGGGCAATTTTTGGCTAGATGGCTTGTCTCAAAGCAGGATCGACATTTGAAGAGGACACTTTCATAATCGAGTTTCTGGTTCCACACATAGTCTTTAATTTTTAGGTTTATTTCAACTGGGAATCCGGCGCTGAAGTCCATTTCCACACAAATGCATGCATAGGTGGTTCTAACATATTCCTCTATTTCTAGGCACCTACAGTAAAATTTCCCAATTGCATTTCCAATGGTTTTTAGTGAGGAGAGATTGCAAAGATGCAAGGGTAGGTTTGGCAATCTCACCCAAACTGGTGCTGAGGTTATGACTGTTGTAGAGGGATCGAATGATGGGTTCCATGGCTTCATGAATAGGCCTGATTTTTCCCAAAACCAAGGATCGGAATCTAGAATACATTGTTTGCTTTTGGGATTTTCAAAATCTACTATAAAGAAACCCCTAGCATAGGTGTAGACATTAATTTCATCAAAAATGACAGGCTTCCATACCTTCGACATCCAATTGTGGAGAGTTGTCAGCCACGGCCAAAAACCATTGAATCGGTAGATTAGGGCACTTTTAGAAAAATTCAAAGCCTCATTGAGTGAGGCTTGGACCACCTGGACAGTGGGAGCTGGGGCTTCACTAATGATATGGGCAAGAGCTTGCCCTCCAGAAGCGGATGAGCCAACAGCTATTTTCGCGAAGGTGGGAGCCATATTTTACTTGCCCGTAGAACCCAGCCGCAGAGAAATAAGGCAAAAGATAAGATTAGATCTAGATCTAGCCGTAGAAGATTAGATCTACAACCCAAATGTATAAAAAATCTTATTCACTCAAATTTTTCAGATGCCAGTGACCAGATCTCACCTAAATAGCGAGTGCATATCAGAATTATTAAACCTGTGAGTGCACATGGGAAGAACCTGCAGGAAGATGCGATTTCGTCAAAGATCAACACAACACAAAGGAGCTGAAACCGAGACATTCGTCATTCGTAAACACATTTACGCAATTTCCCTCTCAAAACGCTACCAAATCTAGCCAGTACCCAAATCCCGGCTAAGTCCAATTGGCTGCCAGGACAGAGCATCGCTAATTTATTCCCGGAAAATGGACACAGAAAACCTTGAACCGTCGACGTAACCCATCTGAAATTCTCCTATAGCTCAGGGACTGCTTCATAGATCCATTTCCACTAGAGAAAAGAATCTAGATCCACTAGAGAAAACGACTTCAAAAGAGAAGGAATCGGACCACAGAAGGATCTAGCTGTAGAAGGAACTGTACTGCAGAAGGGTATGACCGCAGGAGAATTGGACCACAAAAGGATTAGAAAGAGACTTTTAATCCCACAGAAGGATATGACCACGAAAGGATCTAGCCGTAGAAGGAATCGGACCGCAGAAGGAATTAGAAAGAGACTTAAAAATTATTCCGCAGAAGGAATTAGAAAGAGACTTAAAAATTATTCCGCAGAAAACCCCGAACCATTGACATAACCCGTCTGAAATTCTCCTATAGCTCAAGAAATTCTTCACAGGCCCATTTCGACTGGAGAAAACAATCCGGAGCTATGAAAACACAAGCTTTTCATAGAAGTAATGGTCACGTAGCCGAAATTTCTAGTAATTATCAAAATACACTTTTGTAGTATAGGATTTCCCACTAAAAGCCACTTTCACATTATAAACCCCTTGAAAATGGTAAAAAAATGATTTTTCGAAGTTATTTTGATGAATTTTAATCATTTAAGTGAAAATATCTAATGAATATATTGAATCAAATTTGCTTTCACCCATTTGACCCATTCAAATTGAATAATTCAACAATTAAAATTTTATGGATTATTTTCATTAAATTAACTTTAAAATTTATTTTTCTTGAGTTATTTAGCCATAATAAAGGTTGTAAATCAACTAATTTTCCTTTTCAATTCTTCTTTAATTAAAAAAATAATAATAAAAAGCCAAAAAGAGTTCAAATATTGATTTGGTAAAAAAATTAATATTTTCTTATTTGGAACATATCAACTTTAACCACTATTTTGCTATAATTATTAAATGTTTTCTGCCCCATTCAATATGACCATTTCATCATCCTACCTTTGACCATTTCATCATCCTAATTTTGATTCTATTTCAATTGAGCTCATCCATATTTATCTAACACGGTGATTTCCACAATTTTCATAGGAGAGAGAAATCCGCTTACGCATAGGTATAGGATCCAGAAAGAAACCTCCCAAGGAGGAGATTTAAGGATATAAATTTATTCCATAGATATCCATGTGAGCGTTATATAAAGAATATTCATGTGCAATGGTAGTTTGATTATTCTATATATGTTTCTATTCTAGTTTATTTATATCTTCTACTTCATCAATTTAACTCAAGAGCATGTGTAATTAAGATAATCCATTTTATTATACTATGTTTTTCTATGCCCTAGTTGCAACCACAAGGTTTGTATTTTTTTTCTAACCCTTGTTATAAAGATTCATAAGCATAATTGTGTCTCCACTATGGATCTAAGTCATATTTTATATCTTTCTTTATGCTTCAGTGGGTAAAATTTATTTTCCTACGCATGTATATTTCCATCGTAGACTATTTTAGATTTATTAGTTCTTTTCAAACAGTTATAGTGTGTTTATAAGTTCCAAGTTTGAGGAAGCAATAATTAACACCTAGATATAGAATTGTAGTAAGTATAAGTCCTTATAAATAGCCAATCCAAGTTTTGGTAATGAAGCCTACATTTACCCAATGTCGATATTTGTTGCGAGGAATGGATGAGGCTCCACTACCAACATAAATAACTTAGTAAACTTTTGCAAGGAATATATATATTTTTAGTTTGTGCATTTTTTTATTCTTTTTGTATATCTATGTCTTCGAATTTTTGTTCCTTTTGCAATAGGTTTACTAATTGTCTTTTAATGCTAGATCCAAAGATGCAGGATGAAACCCTTAGGGGAATTCAAGTACTTATTTTTCAAAAATAACTTAGTAAGCCTATAGGTGGTTTTTTGTTGTAGCTTGATAATAATTAGTAGTAGGAATTATTTAGTGTTACTTATAGATTCATTCGATGAGTGTCTAGATGAAGAAAGACACCTCTAGAAGTGAGGTGATTTTCCTCCATTAAAAACTTTTTTCTGAACCCTGCCTTATTTTTCCACACTTTTTATCTCTCTATTTGTAGTATAGAATCAATATCATTCACTACTATAGCTACATAAAAGATAGACTTTATAATACTATAAAATATTTCATATTATTTTTTGTATTTTTTCTACCTAATAGCTCTTATTTAATCGATCTTTTGAAACTATTTGGTAACCGTTAAGTATGAAAATACTTTATTTTGTGATTTGTTTAGTTTATATTGTATTTCGTTTCTCTTGAGTTACATTTTATTATTGCAAAGTACAATTTTTTCCTTGATTTTAAGCATTGTTATTTACTATTTAGTCACAATGCCTATGCACACATACACACCACTAATCAAATTCTCGGTTCAAGACCCCAAGTTGAGCATTAAAACCAACTCTAACTTAACCAAAATTTTAAGCCCACTTGGGCACCAAAGATAATTTTTTAGCTACATTTGGACCCTACAGATAGGAATCCGAATAAGTTCCCCTTGCTCATTCTCACATTCAGACATATAAGTTTACTAATTAGAAAACTTCAAGCCCTTCAACATTCCATCTTCAGAACACACATGGAAACAAGAAATATATGATAGGAGTTAAGATTATATTTGTTGAAGATAATTTAAGGGATTCACCAAAATTCATTTCACTCATTTCCCTCAAATTTTGAGAACTTTCACATATTCAAATAATATATGTATGCAACCAAATATACTACAAATCCATTAGCATGACCACAATTGAAATATAGTTTATAACATGTAAGAGACAAGAGAAATAAATATTATGGGAAAGTAATCAAATATTCATTCACAGGTCAAAATGATACAATATACCATCAATGTAATAAAACTCCTCAACTTGCAATCCTAGTCTCCTCCTAGATTAGGGATATACTCTAGTCACACAACTATATAATAGAGATGTCACTAATTTTAACTAATTGTTTTCCCCTTGACATGATCAATTTATATGGGTCTTTTGCACTCTCTGTGAGAATGTATCTAGACATCTATGGGCTCAAGAAGTCAGGAAACTTCCACATTAATTAACCCCTAACAAAGTCATGGAAAAATAGGTTAAGCTAATCTCTTTGAGAATGAAAAAATATAGAAGTTTCAAAAAATATGTATCTAGTAAAAGATAAAACTACGTCTAAAGGCCCAGATTATACATTGTATAACAACGTTTGAATGTGTTATGTAAGTGTCTTGGGAGTGTCTCGACTACTAAATAGGAAAAAATAAGAGGAAAAGACATGCATCTGGTTTGAGAAGTCATAGCTCTCTCCTTCTAACTTATTGTGGGTAGAATAGGCTATAACACAACACCCTAGGTTGAGCATTAAAATAAACTCTAACTAAAGTAATATTTTAAGCCCACTTATGCACTAAAGTTAATTTGGTAGCTAGGTTAGGACAAAAGAAATAGACATCCAAATAACTTCATTTTCTCATTGCCACCTTAAGACATATCAGTTCACTAATTAGGGAACTTCAAATCCTTCATCATTCAATATTCATAACAACCACGAAAGGAAGAAACCTATCAAGGGGGGTGGGATGTTACCTATGATATTTCAATTTCCCTTAAGGCTCCCAACTTGTGCTATGAAATTTAGATCTATGGTGGACACCCATAAGTTGAGATAATCCTACCTACATTAAATGAAGGTAGTTTAGTGGCCACTCTATTTAGGAAAACTAAAATATAGGTTTCCATTATGGGAAGAAAATTCACGTAAAATAAACTATTAGGGGTCATTTAGATTTTACCACCTCTTAATCCAAAGGATAAATATTTCTTCAAACCTTCACTCATCATTAGTGGATATGATTACCTAACACCTAAGTTTACTTGAAGGCCACTTTTAAACAATAATTATTTAAGGTGTACTTTATCTACTATTTTATATTCTTTTTTATTTTATAGGAGTAATAGTTCTTGCATTAACATAGTTTTATATGATACATCAAATAACTTTGGACCACATAAGAATATAATGACTATTTTCTATGTGTAACTTATTTATTTAGACCATTACATCATCCCTTTAACATTCTAGGCTCACCCTCTTTTTAGTTTTTTCCTTGTCTCAACATCCTAACTATTACAAGGTGACCATGAATATTGAGAGGTTAGAACCCTCAATTTATAGAAGAAGGTAGACGACAAATTTCCTCACCTAAAAATATTTTAGTGACTAAAAGCGTCCCAAGATGGTGAGGTGTATCTTGATTGGATTGTTATATTTTTTATCATTCATATTGATGCTTTCAAGGTGCAATAATCAAACAAATCAACTTATAGGAGCGACATAATGTAGTTTGGAGAATTAGCATTGAAAAACCTTTAGGTCTAAATTCTCACCTTAAATGATGAATTTTTGGGAGTAAATATTTTTTCTTAAATGTATCACCCCATAGATTTATTATAGACTCGATGAACTTTATAATAGTGTAGGAAATGCATCAATTGGAGTTTGGACACAAGATTTTAGCCTCTCATAACTTGTCCTATTGTGATTTACTGCCATAATTTGAGAATATTCCAGATAAAACTATTGATTGTGATGGAAAGTTATCAACCAAGGGAGTCTCCCTAGTATAAAGTACCAATTAGACCTCACATCGTTTGGAGTCAGAGCCCCAACTGGATGTAAAATAAATTTCCATTACTCTTAGAAATTTTTCTTGGCTGCAATTATCAACCCTAAGAGATTATACAAAAAATATTTTTATCAAAGAATTAAGGTGACGCTGAGAGGCATAAAATTGCAATGTATATAAATTACTTTCATGGAAAGGAAAGACAGAGTGAACCTCAAGAAGAGAAGTAATAGTACTATCCTAAAAGAGACACATAATAACATGAAAGAAACATTTATTAACCTAGAAATTAGTTCATAAGATAAAAATCATAACAAAAAAAAGTAACATTGTACATTCAATTAGATGCATACCAAAGTCAACGAAATAGTTCATTTTCATTAGTATGTGTTAACATAAACATACACCATAAAGAATGAAATAATAGTCTTATAATTTTTCATTACATATGCCTCAAAGTGTGTAAGCTCAAAGAGATTCATATAATAAGTGAAAGCTTCAAGATATAAAATTATAATGCTGCTACAGAAGCTCCAATAGTGGAACATTTTTTTTTTGTAAGCTGCGGTATTTTATTATCTACAGGAATATAAAAGTACAAAACTTAGGCTCCTCAATCAGCCCCGAGGGGAAACCAGATCTGTTGGAGCCTATACTTACATAAGTCATTAACGATATCACAACTGTTTATAGTCAAAACTGGTAAGAACATAAAAGGATTTCTACAACCAGAATAAATCGGCAGACTCATTAAGCTCGTTCCAAAAAGACAAAACCCCTAATCAATTGCCGTGAGGGCAACCCAAATGGAACTTCTATAAAACATAGATTTCGACAAACAAAAAAGAAATCAGGGGTAAAAACCAGGTTTTTCGCATCGCTGGAATCCTTCAGTCGATGTTGATATTGACTCTGTCCTTCCGCTGCTCTAGCAGCATAGCCTTGATATCCTTGAGGAGGTCATTCTATTGCCTTACTAACATTTCCACATTTGCGACTTCTTTTTTCGCCGTCGTCGTGTCTTGAGCCATCTCCACCATTTTCGCTGCAACCTGCTCCATGGCCTTGGCCAGGAGGTGCTTCAGGACCCAATAGGTGTGGAGAGCACGTCGGTACAGGGTGAGCCTGCCCCGAGTATGACCAGGGTCTGGTAACTGTAGAGAACAGTCGTTCATTTCCGGATCTGAAGGCTCCTCCAGCACTTTCTCCTCCATGGCTTCAATAATGTTCCTGATGTTAGCATTTGAGTCCAGATTGTAGGCCTGTTCTGCCTCATTCACCGTTTTACTGATAGACCTGTTTCTCCTTTTGTGTCTTTTCTGTGTCCGGTTACTCTCTGCCTTGCTAGTGGCTTGCCGGGGGCGGCCGCGTCCTCTCTTCATCTGTTGCTTTCTCCCTTCTCCCTCCTTAACTCGCTGCGAGCTTCTACTGCTCTACCCAGTTTCAAATCACTTGCCTCTGGGTTCCTTGACCTGCCTGCGGTTAAGCTCCTCCGAGCTTTCTATTTCGATTTTGGTCCTGACCCCTTCAACTTGCCTGCCTTCAGCCGCAATCTTCTCCTCTTGGGCATCCTTAGCTCTACGTTCGCTCATTTTCGATCGATTGAGGTGCTGGTTGGGGGTTCGCTGCCAGAGCACTGCTTCACTCGTCACCTTCTTCGGAATGCTTCTGATAGACATTCTTTCTTTGTTCCTCCTTATAGCTTCCCACCCACCTTTGCTCAAATGATGCGGAAGCTCCCCCTTGAGCACTAATACCCCGAATGCGCACTTTGGGATTGTGAATCAGTTTTTGCTTTTGGGCCGCAACCCTGAATTGCTGAGAAATCATTAATTACGGCTGACGAGGTGTGAAGGGCGCCACCCTTCTGTCCTCTCCTAATTGCCTCCGGATGTTGTCTTAATCTCCCTCTCCCTCTCCACGCGGGGGTGTAATTAAGCCTGTTCTGCATCATGATTATCCTTTCTAATGAGCTGATTTAGCCTGTCCCATCGTTCCAGCAATACCTGATTGGTCCAGCTTTCATCGATTGGCTCCAATTGTTCATTGCTTCCCCAATTCGCCAGGCATTCCATGGGATTATTGCCCTCTCGTCTAACATGCGAAGTGATCGTGAAGTCGATTTCTGTTAACAGTTCCCCTATGTCTCAGACTGTGCTAGCACTTTGCCAACTTTTCACCACCTTCTCCTAGCTCTTCCCTTGGATTAATTGCCTTATCGAATTGATCACCAGGGTGGAGTCCCCTTCAATTTCTAACTTCCCATAGCCATTTCTTCTGGCAATTTTGAGGCCTTGGTAAACCGCCATGAATTCTGCCTCGTTATTGGTCATTGTTCTTCCATGTTCAACATAGATCCATTCTGTAACCCCTTCTCCATTTCTGAATATTACACCAAAACCCGTTGGACCCGGATTCCCTTTAGCGGCTCCGTCGCAATTAAGTTTGATGAACCCTTCTGGCGGCTTTCTAAAAACCGTGCGGCTTTGATTTGCTTATTGGCGATTCTATTTGGAAACTTGATGGTATATCATCCCCTGATCTACATTTAGCTTCTTTAGGATTTCTATTTCAGCTTCTGTAGTTTTCTAATCTTCGTCTGCCCAATTCTCCACTAGGATTGACTCTTTTATTTGCTTTAGCGTTCTCTTCCATATTTCCTCCGAGCCTGTGGACTTCCCTTTAAATATTCAGCTATTTTCTTCCCTCCATAAATTCCATACATTGAAGCCAGTTGAAATGCTCCACGCTCGTCTGACTATTTTTCTCTGAAACTTTCCTTCTCCCCACTCACTAAGGGTTTGGATTATGTCGCATGGGTTTCTTGCTATTGTCGCGAATAGACTTTTCGTTCGCTCCCATTGGAATTGAGCCGCACTGCATCCATTAAGCAGGTGTTCCTGGTCTTCTTCTTCTGAATTACAGAGGCAACATCTAGCTGGGCCAGAGAAGCCTCTTTTTTGAATTCTGTCCCATGTTAAAATCCGCTTTCTACCTACCAACCAAGCAAACAACTTAATCTTCGGCCACCACTTTTTTCTCCATAACTTTTTCCACTTTTGTTCTTCCTCTCCTGGATCATCCTGGGTTTTTATTTTGTAGGCTTCTTTTATTGAGAATATCCTTTTTGTTTCTTTGCCCCATCGGAGGATGTCTCTGCCATCTCTCTTTTTAATCTTCCTGGAATCGGTTTCCTTCCTGTAAGCTGTTTTTTGTTCTTCTGTTGCGTTCCTTTTCCACTCCTCCAGAGGTTTCCATTCTCGCCATTCCTCATTTCCAGGTACTTCATTCCAGTAATCTTTAACCGCGAGGAGGTCTCTGTCTAATCCTGTTCTGTGAATTTCCTACATGCCTTGTAGGTTCATCATTTTTTCCCTTTGCTACCAGGCTTCATCCCAAAATCTTGCTATCTGTCCTCCTCTTATTTCCCAGAATATATGATTGTCTACTAAGTCCCTGCTTTGAGTGGATAAGTTCCAAATATCCGAACCCTGAGGGATATTTTGATCTCTAATAATTTCTTCCGGGGAGAGAGGCATATTGTATTTTACAGTCCAGATTTCTTTCCATAAGTCCGGACCCCCTTGAAGCCATCTCCATCTTAATTTAGCAGCAAGAACTTGATTTAAGGTCCATGGATCTCTGAGGCCTAAGCCACCTTTTTCCTTGGGTTTGGTTAGACTCTTCCATGAACGGAGGGCCCACTTCTTTTGTTGTTTCGGGCCTCCCCATAGAAATTCTCTATAAATCTCTACCAGTTTATTACAAATTCCTTTAGGAGCAGCCATTACAGATAATGGATATATCAGAATTGCTTGTATAGTGGCTTTGAGTAGCACAACCCTTGCTGCCAGGTTCAGAGCACGGAAGGTCCAATTATCCAGCCTTTTCATGATCTTTTCAATGATATTTTTCCAATTTCCTATTTTAAGGGTAGATGTGTCTAGCATAGTTCCTAAATATTTGGTAGGGAGATCCCCTATCCTATATCCCATGATCCTGGTTAGATGATTCTTAACAGGTTCCGCAGTGTTGAAGAAAAAGGTTCGGGATTTGTCATTATTCACTTCCATCCCAGAACTTTCCATAAATATCTCTAGAGTTTTCTTTATCCGTTTGACTTCTTTGAGGCTGGCTTTGCAATATATCATTATGTCATCCACAAATTGTTGGTGTGTGACTGTGGTTTGATTCCCCCATAATCTGAGGCCTTGAATTTTCCTTTCTCTTTCTTCTTTTTTAAAATATCTACCTAATCCTTCTGCTGCAATTATGAAGAGAAAGGGGGATAAGGGGTCCCCTTGTCTGAGACATCTTGAGGCATTGAAAGTTGTTGTTGGTGATCCATTCAGAAAAATAGAGAAATTCGGAGTAGAGATCATGCTTATGACCCAGTTAACCCATCTATCACAGAATCCAAAGGCTTTAAGGATTCTTTCTAGGTACTTCCAACTTAGCCTATCATAGGCTTTTGAAAGATCGAGTTTAATTAGCATACCCTTTTATTTTTTCGTTTTCAGAGTGTGAAGGACTTCCTGGGCCACCACAAGCCCATCCAAAATCTGCCTTCCTTCAACAAACCCAGTTTGCTCTGGGGAGATAATACTTGGTAGGATCAGCTTTAGTCTCTGAGCAACGATTGATGCCACTATCTTGTAGATTGCATTAAACAGGGCTATAGGGCGAAAGCCATCAGCCTGTTCAGCTTGATTAGTTTTTAGAATCAAGGTTAAAAGGGTTGAGTTTATTCTTGGCCATATTCTTTGATTTATTCTGCCTCCACTACAACTTCCAGAACTTCTGTTGCAAGAAACCTCCACCTTTCTTGGAAGAATTCTACAGTATACCCATTTGGGCCAGGAGCTTTGTTCCTTTTTATTTTTCTAACGATGTCTTCCACTTCTTCCATGGTGATTTTCCTCATGAGTACCAAGTTTTGATCTCTTGTGACTACATTTGGAATTTCGCTGCTTATCTTTGCTATGGCATCTGATCTGTTGGTTTGTGGTTCCCTCAGAATGTCTTTGAAATGATTAACCGGTACTTTTTGAATTTCTTCATGTTGTAGAACTCTTTGTCCTTCTTGGTTTTTTATAGATAATATTCTGTTTCGTTGTCTATGCTGAACCATTGCTTTATGGAAAGACTTAGTATTCCTCTCTCCCTCCCTAAGCCATTGTACCCTTGATTTTTGCTTCCATAAAATCTCTTCTTGTTTTCTTCTCTCTTCTAGCTAATTTAAAACCCTGCCTTCTTCTTGTGTTCTCTCCTCTTCTATTCCTTCCATGATATCCATCTGTTGAAGGTCTTCCATTCTCTGTTCTAGTCTCTTTTTATCTTCCATAATTTTCCCAAATTCTTCTTTATTCCATTTCTTTATTTTGTTCTTTATTTCCTTCAATTTAAGTTGAAAGGTGTGCATCTTATTTTTTCCCCTTTGCTCGCTCATCCTCCACCACTCTTCTAGCTTCTCCATCAGTCCTTCATTTCTCAGCCAAAAAGCTTTGAACCTAAAGGGCTTGTTGAGAGGCCTTTGCTTTAAGTCTATCTCTAATTTAACCGGCCAATGGTCCGATCTTGCTACCGGTAGAATGGTGGCTTCTATAAATACATCCTTCAACATTATTTGTTCTGAGATTAGGAATCTGTCAAGGCGAGAAGCTATTTGGTTAGCTCCTCCTCTCTGATTGTTCCATGTATGACTTCCATTGATGGTTTCGATGTCAATCAAGTGCTGGTCCCTTATGAGTTCTCCAAACTGTTCCATTACCTTATCCATTCTTCTTGTTCCTCCTCTTTTTTCATCTAAGGTTTTAGTCAGATTAAAATCCCCTCCTACTATCCATTGTTTTCCTGGTATGAGGCCTCTCAAGGCTTTTAGATTTTGCAAAAAGTCTTCCTTTTCGTTCTGAATATGAGGTCCATAAACCCCTGTTATAATAACCTATTCCTTCTTTCCTACTATACTTGCAGTACGTGATAAAATTCTTGGGAGACTCATCCAGTTACTGAAGTGTATTTCCTCTGGGTTCCAGATAATTATCAAGCCGCCTGCGCTTCCAATTGCATCCAACCCCATCATTTCATAGCTACTCCTGTTTTTATTCAAAATTTCTCTCATTTTCTCAGTACTTATTTTTGTTTCTTGTACTATCATTACACTGGGCTTCTCTTTTTTCAATCTTTCATTCAAATATCTTTGTTTGCCTCTACTGTTGAGGCCTCTTATATTCCAGCTTGTAATAATCATCTTAACAGTTTTGGGGGGGATTGGAAGACCTCTGATAGAGGGATCACTCTTCCAGAGTTAACAAGCATCTCACCCAGTTCTTGTATCATTTCCCCCATTGTTCTTCTCCCTCGTTTTTTGCCTCCCTTGCCAATGCTGCCTGCTCCCATGCTTTGCGTTTCCTGTTTCTCCAGTTGCTGATTTTCCTTTTCTTCAGTCAGTCTCTTTTTTTCCTTATATCTTTGAAATGCATCTTTGTATCTCTGTTTTTGTTCTTCTGGGATGAATCTTTCATCAAGCCTTTTCCATTCCTGTAGGAGTCTCGCCATTACTTGTTCTTCTTCTTCTCCTTTTGTTTTCTTTGGGTCTATTTCCATGTCTCCTTGATCTCCTTGGGTTTCACCTATGAGTTCAACCCCCTGTTCATTATTCCTATTATCTGTTTCTTTATTTGATTTTTCAGATATTACCTCCATTCCATCTATTTCTTCTTCTTCACTCACCTCTGTCTCCAAACCTTCTTCCTGTAGGGCTTTAAACATGCTTAGAGATTCTGTTTTCTGGGTTTCTTTTTGTTTACCCATCTGCATCCTTTTATTTCCTCTTCCTCTTCTTCTTGGAACTTCTCTGAAGTCCTCTTTTTCTTCCCCTTTTTTCCTTGTGGTGTTGCTTCCGCTTTTTTCTTCTTCGCTTTCCTTTTCAGCTAGCGTAATAGGGAATTCCCTAAACAGATGACCATATTCATGGCATCTTCAGCAGCGAAATGGAATATGTTCGTAGTCTATAGGTTGGTGCCATAGCTCATCATAATATTCCAGTTCAATAGTGTCTGGGAGAGGCTCTGTGATGTTCATGTAATCACATATTCTAGCATAGGTATTGAATTTTCCTCTCTTTGTTGTTTCCGCCACTTTAACAAAGGAACCTATTGTATTTCCTATGCCTTTAAGGATCTTTAGTTCCCAGAATTTTGATGGTAGACCAGAGAGTCTGATCCAAATCGGAGCAGCTAACATCCATTCCTTATTTGGGTTGTAGCAGTCTACCCATTCTCTCATGAACAGACCAGCGTTGTTCATGAAATAAGGTCCTTCCTGAAAGACTCGCCCCTATCTTCTAGGTTGGAGAATATAACAGTGAAGAACCCCTTTGCCCCAAACTTGACTTCCACATGTCCTTTTGGTTTCCACCTCTGATAGAGCCATCTCATGAGATGTTTTTTAGCAGGCCAATATCCTATGAACTTGCATATCGAGGCATAATCACGCATAGGGCTTCTGTAATTTCCTAGTCTATTAGGTGGGATTACAAACCTGGGTCTGCTCGAAGTCCTAGGTAGGCATTTGCTTTCGAATCCTGATCTCGTTTGCATTCCTGTTTCTGAAGTTTCTCCTTCATTGGTTTGGGCTCCTTCACTCTGTTTTTCCTTTCTATTTTCCCCTGTTAAAGGGGCTTTGAAGGAGGGGATCTCTCCCCCGCCATTCTCCAGCTCCATTCCTTCCCCTCCCACCGTTCTGGTTACAAGCCTGGTGGTAAGCAGGCTATCCTTCAGACTGAAGAGTAAACCCTAGCTCCTGCACGTGATCGCCTCCAATAGTGGAACATTAAGTTACCACTTGCTCCTCTAAATAAATTTTTTCTCTCTTATGCCAATCTAGAGAAGCCAAGGTGAAAATTCCAAAGTCCAAAGTCTAATCGCTTGAGCTATGAGGGTGTATTTATAACAAATAAGGTGACTCTTCACCTTCCATGTGAGTCTTGAGCTCCTATTATGACTTTTAAAATTCTTACATGACCTTTGAGCTTCTGCGTGACTTTAGAACTTTCTAGTGACTTTTCACATTTGATATCACACAATTGGTCTTCCACACATTTTACATTTCCTAATTTTTGGAAATGAAAAAAATACATTCCACGAAGGATGTGGCAAGATACATTAACATACATGACTTAGTTATGACACTTGGACAAGCTATGAATTGACATTGATGACATGGAACTCCATTCTAGTATGGGCCAACCAAGCCTTTCTCCTTGTTGTTGTGACTTTGCCTTTGTCATGATGTATCTTTTCATGCTCTTTATCTTCACCCTCCATAGGGTCTAGATGAGTGTTAGAGCCTTTCAAGTCAACATGAGTTGCGATCATTTTATCATGGTTTAGGATTTTATAACACTCGACAACGACAAAATTGCTACGATCCAAGCCTTTGGCTAGAAACACTCGGAAATGTCAACCCATCTAGCTTGATAAAGTAATATGAAATGTAGTGTAATATTTTCTAGTTGCCGAATGAACTTGAAAAGTTGGCCCTTAAATTTAGTTGCGACACTATGTTTCTGAAAATTAACTTGACAACGTTGGAGGAGCAATGCCTCTTTTAAACCGTTGATAACGTGCCATTTGTTTCATAATAGTTCTTCATTTTAGACTTACCATTCTTCTCGAAAAAAACATTATTCTCAAATTGAGTACAATATTTGCCCCAGTCATCACCCATTTCCAATATCAATTTCAAAATTTTGTGCCCCCTGTTTTGCTACACGCTGCAAATTGATTAATTATAGTTTTGTGAAGTAAAGAATAAGACAATGGTATAAATGAGAGCTCAAGATTCTCCTTTAGAAACAAAAAAACATGTCAAGAAAGCTCATTGGTGTCCCTGTCCAATCCTTTGAATGAAAATATATTCTTACTAATAACACAGTCATATATCATCATTTGCTTGACCCTCATCCAATTGGTCCTAGCCATCGCTTTTTCCTGTCCTCTCAAGGTTTTCTCTTACTAAGTGAAACTCCCCACAAAAATGCGTCCCTAAATAAATTAGCACAACTCTTTTGGACACTTGATGAAATAGCCTAGTCGGAGATAGGAAACAACCATTATACCTACAAATCTATCTCGAATGAGATAAAGAAAACCATGGTCATTTTATTGACCTCTGAACTTGTCAATAGTTGTAAGCTTGCTTGGAGATCCAATAAGAGGATGTGAGGCAGATCTTTGTGTTCTTACATCATGAATCAAGTGCTTCTGACCATTATAAATAATCAAGATGGATATTTTTCTAGTAGGAATCACATGCATATATAAATGATCACAACATATTCTACTTCACCAAGGTTTTGATATACCAAGGAACTGACTTAGATTCACATTGTATGAATGCTAGAGTTTGGCGATGATCTGAACTTGGTGATGATCTGAACTTAGCAAATGTGTGCTATTGAAAAAGTTGGACTCCGGTTTTAATTGGCCATTCACTATGTAGCAATATAAATCTTGAATTCCCCACATCCAGGATGGGCCAATATGGGAATTAATTCACTATTGAGATAGTATATCCATTGTAGATGATTCCAAAAGGGACTACTGGACATAGTAAATCTTTATTTTCACCTCCAAAATCCAATGCCAAAAGGCATGTCCTAAATAAATGAGTATTCTCACAATGGCAAGCATTTTTTATAGTTTTATTAGAGTTTGCTAATTCTAACAAATGGTTTGGAACTAAGATCAATTCAAATAATGTCTCACATTTTGATTGAAAGGAAACAAGTGCATCAGTTGCCTTTCTATATGTACGAATAAAAGGGTTCTTCCCACCTTCAAATGTTGGATTTATATTAGCACCTTCATACTTTATTTCCCTAAGAGATGGAGCTCTAAAACGTTGTTCCTCTTTTAGTTGTTTTCTATCGCATTGATCCCCTGCCCACATTTTTTGCTTCAAAGAATTGTATAGCTTCTAATCATCCCTTAAGCATAACCCCTATGGCATTTCCTTCAATTACAAAATCAACTAAACAAACAAGAGCATTTAAACACTCTCTAATTCTTAGATCAAAATATTTCTCTTGTATATGAAGTCATACTAATAGCGGTTATTAAGAACCAATGAAAATGTAACTCCTCATAAGTCTCCTCCTTCAAGTGTGTCCAACAAGATGAATTTCTTTACATTGCAATCGAGGGAAAATTATATGATCTCTTTTGACCAGAAACTGTTCAATTTATATGTCGTTCAATAAGAAAGACCTCATATTTTTCCATCATGTTAATACGACATAATATATATATATATATATATATATATATATGCACTTTGACATGCATTTGGTAGAGCCCAACATCAACATATATAAGAACTCATGCCTTCATATCGCTTCGATGCATTTAGTAATATTGTTTCCCCCTTTGTGGGCTCCTTCGTTCGTGTCTTGTGTACTCATTGGCTTGTCAATCCTTGTGTGGGCATTGGTAAGATTCAAAGACCATATATGCTTGGTGTCCAATAAGACCTAAAGCCACAAGAAAAGGTATTGAAGAACCAGCTCATTTTTTTCCCAAAATCATCCTTAATCTTTCTAAAATCCAAAACAAAATTATAAAAATATAACAAATGGAGCCAAGTAGTATTCCCTTTAACATCATCTTTCTTATCTTCAAGAAGATCCTCTTTTTAAAGAACATAGGGAGAGAAGCAACATTATCATGAAACCTTTAGGTCTTCCTTTCATTTTAAAAAAACATGAAACGCGTGGATACTTTATGAAAATATGGTTCCACATTGAAATTTACTTTGAAAATCCTTCTCATTTTAGTTGTGCAAAACTAAGCCACAACATATTAGCTCCAACATGGGACAATTCTTTGCCCACAAATGTAACACCCTTCTCCCACATATACCCAGATAATTGACCAACCGGGGTAAACATGTGATGAGGAGCTATTATGATATTATTCAACTCCCTTTGTATCAGTTAAGGAAGTGGAACCGATGGAACATAGACAACCTCACCTTCTACACCTACAAGGGAACCCTCAGGAGCCTCCAATCCATCCAGGTGACTAGCCCCTCAAACAAACTAACAATCTATTGCATTAACGCTGCAACCCCTCCCTTCAAATGGGCATCGATGCGACTGGGAACCTCTAGTCGCTCCCACAATAAGGCGTTGTTGCGACTAGGGACTTTTCTAGGTAGTTTGTGCCAACAACTTCAGATTATATTCCACATTTTGAGGGATAGGACTCTGACCAATGTCCAAGACTCCATGAAATTTCTAGAATTGATAAGTAACATAAAAACAATGATACAAATGAAAATACTTGAATGAGGACTTCACTTGACCCCTACTAGCCATGATAAGTGTTTTCTTAAACATGTCAGAAATATCCATTCTACAGGTTTAAACAAAAAATCTGAGCATAGGGGTATCACATTTATCCGAGAATCACTAAGAAGGATTGTTGCCTCATCGCAATAATTGCATTACCATTTATTAGACCACATATTCCCTGTTCATTCATTTACAAATCAAAACATGATGAGGGCAATATATCATCACTATCATAAAACATTTTCATAACCAAGATATAACCAACAAAAATAACAAGGCTTTAACGACCATAAAAACCATATACAAACAAGTATATTTACCCGTCAAATATAAAAGGAAGAACATCTTATTAACATATTCAAAATGCAACCAAGTCTGAGACTTCCACTTACTACTTAGCGATAGACTAAGATAAACCAAATCTTCTTCCAGGTAGTCAACCCTGTGCCATATTCCAAGCATGAATGTGGGATCTCATGGAATAACCAACCAAAACCAAACCAGGGCTTTGAGAGACTCAAAGACCTTAATCCTCAACCAGTTATTCCACCTCATGGTGACACATCACTAACCATCACCAGATTGGTCTCTACCCAAGTTGTCTAGGGCTCTAGAGCATTTGTTCCAACAAGGGCTTCCAGGACTAATAACTCAGGCCATAGCTACTGTCGAGCTTCCAGATCGTTTATCCAACTGGGGATTCCAGGAACAGTAACTGAACCCATCAAGGGCTTTCATATCATTTTTCTAGAAAAGGGTTCCAGGACTAGTAATTCAACCCAAGTTGTTACAAGGCTTGCAGAGCTTTTGTGCTACAAAGGCTTCTAGGAACTAGTAACTCAACCCATAGTGAAAGGCACAAGAAAACAAACCAGAAAACAAAGAGAAAATCCACAATCCCGTGGATATCAATGAAATTCCAAGGCTATGAAAATCCACTATCAATCTAAGCAATTTTCCATTCCATTTACATCTCCTAACCGATAAACCACATGCATGTTCCATGAATACCAAAACTAGCAACAAAGCCAGACATGCAACTCGATACTTGCAAGAAAAACTCGTTATAGTTGTTGATCCTTATGTTCTCTTGCACTTTCTCTTTTCCATTTGCCTTCTTTCTACAAAATTCCAAGTATGGCACACTCCTGCAAGAGTGCTCCAACAAAACTCTAGTTGTCCAAGAGTATGAAAGAGAAAAAGAATAGAAGAGAGCTCCACCAAATACTGTGAAAAATCTTGCCAACTAATCCTCAGAATCCTTTTTATTAATGAGGCGTCTATTTTCTTCATTTTCCATTATTTTTGTTCAATTTCCTCCTCAAATGAAACCTCTCACCTTTCACCTTCCTTTTCTCGTAATTTCCATTATTTTCATAAATAAATGCCAAATAACGAGTCATGTCTTCCCAATCCTTTGTCACTACCTTTGCCAATATAATTAGCCATTAAAAAACAAATGAACACCCACTAGGATGTTTTTCCCATCATTCAGCTTGGAGTATGTGTCCCATGACCTAAGTCTTCAATTTTTTTACATGGATTTTTAAGCAGGGATGTTATAGAACCCTCCCCTTTGGGGGAATACCATCCTCGGTGTTCAGTGACACCTACAACAAACAAGACTCCTAAAAATAAAAACATACCATCCATGGCACTTTATAACACAACTTGTTGCAGTATTTACAATTAAATGCTTTTGAAAACATGACAACCATACCATTTATTGGAGCTTTATAACATAACTCATTATAATATTTACAATAACAACTACATAGACTCTTATACCCATTTGCTTCAACCAACGAATAAACATACTATCTATGGAGCTTTATAAATCCAACTTAATACAATATTTATAATAATATACACATATGCACATTTTCCTAACTAACAGATAGAAGGACATGACGCCTGTATTAGCAACAAGGGAGTCTAAAATCTTACACCTCCACCCTCAAAGTAATACTAGGATCCACCTCCTTCCCAGGAAGTCCAAAATCTACGACCAAAGTAAAAAGCTACATCCAATGTCTAGTGCTACAATCTTGTGCCAATTGTCCTCTCAGTGAACAATTACTGGCTCATTCTTTTAGGGCATACTCCCAATGTGCATCTGGTTCCATCTAGAAATGCTAATGACCAAACAAAATCCATCCCTAGCATTTCCTTCTCTTCCACACAGTCCCTCAGGAAATCCAATCACCTCCTTCTGTGTAGTCACACACCTTCCAGGTTCCACTAGAACCCCCATCTTGGGCAGTCCATCCCTTAGAAGGGCTTCCTCACATCAGAAGATACGAAAACAAGGCATATTCCTACCTTAAAACCATCATATCAGTCATAGCATGCTCATGGAAATCAATGGACACCATTGGGTACTAGTGTCCCACAATGTCCCTACTCTTGAAGTTCTTTACCAACATACTAGTGCATGTTCCAATTCCTTTAACTATTGCTGCTAATTCTTGCCATCATTTTAAACCACCCAATGAGACATTTCCATTATTTCATGTACCAAGAAAATAACTTCAATTAGATCCAAAATAAATTGAAATAAATCACATCATACCTCATCAGTAGCTCACCAACAAGGTACACCTGCAATTCTTCTTACTTTCCGTCACAGCCAATCAAACTAAATATTTGATCAAATCATCATGAATAAACATATCACATCTAGTTACCTCAAAACGCAACCATCATAAATTAAAATCATGAATCACTTGAAATCATCATAAACTTAATTATAAATCGCATGTAAGCATCATAAGTTGAAATCATGGATCAAATGCATAATAAAATTGAAATAACATATCAATAGTTATCCTTCACTAGTCCTTACTTCTGCCTTTGTTTTTTATGTACACACAACAGGTCATTTTCCACACTTGGTAATCACCCAATGCTTCCTTCTCTTTAATTATGTACACATATACACATTGTAGATCACAGCATGTACATCCACACAAATTTTATGACACCACACAATACATACACCCACACTTGATATACTTCATGACACATACCACTGCACCTGGTTTACAACACAACACAATACATACACCTAGAGCCTATGTATAACACAAAAAATACATACCCCTACACCTGATATACATCATGACATGTACACCTATACCTGGTATACGTCACGACACAATACGTACTCCTACATCTAGTGTACAGTAAAATACACATACATGCACATAGTACAACGTAATGAATACACATGTCATGATACCACACAATACCACAATTACATAATTCACATACATAGTAAAACATGCCTGTAACACAACATGTGTGACATGCACACAATACCACATATACACCAATACCATATGTACACCATGTACATAGTACCACATGTTTACATCACCACCTTCACAACATGTGCACAACATCACATGTAGAAGACATGACCTGCACAATATGTACACAATGTCCCATGTACATCGCACCACCTGTACAACGTGTACATAATATCACATGTGCATAGAACCACATACACGACATGTACACGAAATGAAATGTACATAGCATGACATGAATAACATGTACACAACCCCACCTGAACACAGGACCACATGTATAACATGTACACAACACCACATGTGAAATCATGCACACAACACCATATGTACATAGAACCACATGTATAACATGCACATAACACCATATATATAATAGGAACTCAATGCCTTTGGAAGAATCACTAAATATACAATATGCACAACATATACACAAAAATAGCACTACACATCCAAAACCACATCGCCTATGCCAAGCAACATTGCTTCCAGTGTCTCTCTACCATCCATGTTTATGCTAGGCCCAAGCATACTGCGGATTGTACAGTTGATGTATCTCTCAACTTTACTAGTCCGTAACATAAACATAGACCTAGTATAAACACATAATATCAACACATATCCACATGATATTGACCCCATAAAATTTTCAAGACTACTCTTCCCACTTGATTTCTCATAAGATGAAGAACCTTTTCATGGCATTCACCTCCATAAGAAATCATTCCTCCACAAGAAAGATCCTTGACAACCTTGTCAAATTGTGGCATACATGCATACATACATACATACATACATACATACATACATACATACATACATATATACATACATATAACCATCGACATAAAACAATCATGATTGCTAACGAACCTGTCAGATAGCAACATACATAAATACATACATATATATAAGCATTAGCATAAAAACGATCATGATCGCTGATGACCCTGTCAAATAACAACATACATACACACATATATATACATGTAAACATTATCATAATCATAATCACAACATAATTACCAGATTACATAATATCTACGTTAAGAGAACTACCTTTATCCATGCACAACATGCACAACATTGAGAACAATAGTTCCGAACATAGCCAAGGCATCTAACACCTTAGATCCATTTACCTTACCTTTCCCGCTACCGTTCTCATGACTATCCTCCCATTGTACATTTATCCCAATGGTCCCAACTAGCTAAAGAGGTTGTCATACTCTTGCCTTCAATTTCCCTTATACATGCACTGAGCTTCATCTAGGTCTTACATTACCTGTCATGTTTCATTCAGCTCTCCCTGAGCGCCATTAATTTCCTCTTTCGCAACCAATTCGTAAGACCCTAAAAACATAAAAACGAAGAACAAATGTAAACAAGAAGAAAAACATGAAAAAAATAACAATACGACACCACACACAAGGTGGTATTGCCATAAACTAGACATAAACAAATCTGCGAATCAAGCCGAACAAATGACAAAAGAACAAAAGCACAAAACTAGTAACAAACACCATGACTCAATCCCCATGGTTCCCTATGCTTCCAGGGGAAAGTTCAACCCATTCCTTCTTCAAAATTTCATTACAGTCTCTTTTCCATGAAATCCCCTACATCATATTTCCATAAACACATAACTATCAGTACTTAAATAAACATAAAAACATACTAGTTGCCTTACCTTTTTGTTCCAAGCACATTGCCTTGTAAGTGAACAAGTCTATTCCATCTCTCAACGGACTTATATTCCCATGTTGAATCCATCCATAATAGAAAACTAGTTATAACACTTGTCAAATACATGTTTAGGAATATAACACATATCCACATAATGTCAAACAAAATGAAGGTTAAGGAGACTTCCTATATGTAAAGAACTCATTCATTTAGAATTGTAGTTTCCAAACATATCCAAAGGAATTTTCACTGAATTCCTTTCTTTTAACTTTTCCTTGTTGCAATTACATCTTACTATGCACTATCACATCCCCCAACGGTTAGTTATTTAAACAGATCAACTATTACCTGGTCAAGCTAATAACAAGATTTTTTCATTGCAACTGCTCACACGTCACTCTCACATTCCAAACGTCAAGACATAATTTATATAAATTTGAAATCAACCTTTACCAGTTCTAATAACTAGGTCATAATCAATTAATAGTCATAAGACATAATGCTACAACTATCTCCTACTTACACTCAAGTACATATGAGTTATCTCAACACATATTTATTAGTACAAACATCTTGAAATAAGATAATTCCTTCATGCAATCTTATATATGCAAAATCATATCATGTAATTAATCAAGCATTCAAACAAACTATAAATGTACCATGTTAGATAAATCAACTAGATGAAATAATAGACACCAAATACTCAAACACCAAATAGGCGACATAAGAAAAATCATACCTCAATGTATCTTAGGGGAGGCTATCTTATCTGCAAAATCAATCTAGATTAACATGATATAACTTGACAACTTTCAACTCAATTTATTGTGTAAATTAAGACATGTATTTTACTATCAATCCAGGTTGGTAATCCTAGGAGAAGACCACAATTTATGGATTTTTGGATAAGAAATAATATAGAAAGTAGTTATAAGAACAACAATTCATATTAGAAATATAAATCATTCTACATAACTAAGAAAAAACATTTAAGCGATTTCATAAAAGCGTACATTACTAGTCAATGAAATTAGACTATTTTAGAAGAACGCGGAAGAGTCTCTTTCAAAGAGACATGGTTGTCCTCCCTCAACAATTCTATAATGACATTGCCAACATCTAAGTAGGCATATAATAATGTAATGAAAGCAGAAAAATTTAATCTAAAAAATCTTGAAAGAAGTGAATCTTGTTCAATCTTAGTCCTGGCTCACGGAGAAGAGGCTCTTTCTTAAGATACCTAGTTACCCTTCAACATTCAAGCTAATCACTAAAAGGAAGAAATATTTGCTTAACGCATGCCATAAAAAATAATTCACATTAATTATATTTACAAATATTTACACCAAATGAATATATTGGACATGGAGAATTAAACTAGCATATGCACAAATATGAATATCATAAAACAAAGTGTACTTAGCTTGGTATTTGGGTCATCCAACCTTGCTGGTACATTGCTAAAATACTAAGCTACAACAACTCATTCACTCCAGAAAACAGAAAGAAATCATGAAACAAAATCTCTATCTTCAGTTATCTCAAAATAATAAGTTTTTCTACATTGTCTAACTATGAATGTCTCTCTCTAAATAGGAAAAATAATAACCATATAAGCTAAAAATTCTGAAACAACCATCATTAATGTTATACAATTTCATCATGTCAAAGCCATCCATTACATACAAGAAATCTGGAAAAATTCCCAAAAATCATAAACCTGCCTCTTTTTAATAGGGATTTATAGGTGACAAGTCAAGTTTGACCAGCACTGACTGGGTTTATATTTTCTCATTTTGACCAAGCCAATAGAGGTTCATCCATACGGGGTTACTAAGGTTTCCAAATATGTATTCATCTCATGCCCATGTGTCCTACATATATCACTTTAATGGAGTTATTATGAGAATTTTTAATGTAGTCTAAAATAAATTTTAAAACCCAATTTTTACAAAAAAAATTATAAAAATTGAAAAACTTAATCTAACTACCTAAATATAAAAAATAAGGGTAAATTGAAGAATGTATGTGAGTGGACTAAGGTGTAATATGATGGTAAGTAAGTTGGTTTATGTTAAACAAAATTGACCAAATTTGAGTGCTAACATCTCCCCCTTGTTGATACTGAAGCATGTCCTCATGCTTGCTTCCTTCACTTTGACCTCCTAAATGTTGATATCCCTGTTGAACCTGTACTTGTACTTGTAGCATCCTATTGTGCAACTAGAAAAAAATTTCAATGCCTTCATGCTCCCCTGCTTTATAGATGACAACTTTTACCTTTTGTTTTTCATACTTGAATTGCCACAATTTCATCTCTTTCAGCCATCTAGAAGCTTGTTTTGAAATGATCATGTTTTGATTTTCAAGATTCTTGACTTGTTTTTCCAAGTTCTTTTTCTCTTTGGCCATTTTATTGTTGTTTTCCCTATACATCTTATTTTCCTTCTTCAAATATCTTTTCATAATTTTACTATCTCGTATCTCATCAGTCAACTTTGTTATTTTCTTCATATCTTTGTCATTGTGCAACTCTTATCCTATCTCCTTAGAATATGCATGTGATGAAGTGGTTTCTATCTAAGGTTCCTCAAAATAAGAGCCCTTTTCGATAGCCTCATCCTGAACTTCCTTTTCCAATATTTGTATGATTTCACTGGTTTTGTCAACAATCTCATGTTCTGGTTCTTTCTCAATAGTCTCAAGTTTTGGTTCCTTCTCTTGGTTACTTGGTCCTTATTTTGACCTCCTTCGTGGTTTCCTTGGGATAGACAAAATTGATTTTTCATTTTCTACCATGACACTATCTTGTTTCTTTTTAGATCTTGTTTTAGGATATGAAGGGGAATTCATAATTCTTTTTGTAATATGTAGCTTCTAAAGCCTTTCTTCACTCCCTATTTCCTATTCTTCAAAGTTATTTTTGGCCAAGATATCCTTCCAATGTGTCTCTTTGTTTCTCACTTGATATTGAACAAGTATTTTAATCAACCCACAATGGAATTGAGCTTCTATTTTTTTTTGGCTCCATCTATCATTTTAATCAAACTCCTTGAAAAGAAATAAGGGATGTTGATTTTGCAATCTCCTTTAATATGTTGTAGCAGTTTATATGATAAACATAAACTAGGTTGTACCTATTGTCACAAGTGAAATATCTTTGAATTATTAGAACTAATTCAGACCAAGGCTCCCTGAATCAGTCCCTTTGAATTCCTTTTGATTATCAAAGGTGTATTTCCTCTATTTTTCTCAGAAGAAGGTAAAACCTCTTTCCCTGGAATGAAACCCTTTATGATATTCTTCCCCTTCCAAAGGAAGTCCTAAATCCCGAGATATAAATGTTTGGTTTATTGATATGGGAAGGTCACCCACCTTGGTTTCCCCATTTTCAATTTTTTTATGAATTATTGTGTATTCCTGTCATTATGGCCATTAAAGTTTTTTAGGAATTCAAGTAATCCTACTTGAAACAACTTTTCCACTGCATCTTTGCTCCAGTTTTCTAGTTTGAACTCTATAGGTTCCATTCTTGTTTCCATGTGTTCTGTATACAAATAATTATATCATTGTCCTATGAATAACCTAATAAAAATATATATGAAAACAAAATATTCAACAAATTTTTTTTGTGAATTTACTTACCATTCCTCCCTAGCTTGTAAAAAAACAAATGAGCTCTTCAATTTCTATGTATTTTGCCTGCTTCTAGAAATTTTATGCTTTCTGAATGAAGGAAAAAATCATTGTGTAAAGACCCAAAGAATAAAATATTTCCTCACTGATTATGTAAAATATGCAACTGACTATGTAAATTTCCTCATTGTCTTTCAAATCATGTTTTTTTTCTCTTTATTTTGCAAAATTTACCTGTGGAAAGTATGAGAAAGAAAGGAAAAAGAATTCCTATGTTCTAAAAGATGCATGTTGTAAACATTTATTGCACAAATCATTTAACGAATTTCACATGAAGAAACCATTATTTGATACGTGAAATCGAAGAGGAACTGGTTGAAAACACTGTGTTAATGACTTCTCTTCCTATTAGTCATATATTTTAATTAAAACTACTTCCCTATCATATTGAGAAATCATTATCTCTTACAGGTTGCAGAGGATTTTAATGAAAACAAATAGAAAATGATTTTGGAACTATAGTCCTATATGAAACATTTCAACTAAATCTAAATTCGATTTTCAAAAATGATTTTGTTTAATTGTTGAGGGGAACTATGCTTACCTTCACTAGGAGTTCTTTGTGTAATTCAATGGATTCTCTACGTAATTGATGGGTTATGTTGGAGCTCTGGCTCAATGACTTCTTTGAAACACCATTAAACTCCTTTTAAACGCTCCATACTATTTGGTATTTCCCTTATTTCTCCATGCCTCTTCTTATTTCTATGCTTTTCCCTTGTTTCCTAGACTGCATAGGCTTTTTACACTTTCATTCTCACAATTTTTACAGCCCAATGAGTTCTCTATGGCTCAGAGTGTATGAAAAATTTGATAGCAAATTCTCTATGGCCAGGAGTATCTCTTCTCTATGGCTCAGGGCTAGCTCTTCTACGTCTTAGGATTGCATGAATTCATTGTGTTTCTGGAGCTGAATGAGCAATGATAACCATAAAGCATTGCTTTGAAACTTTCATTGTTTTTTGTTGATCTTTTTAATGTCATCTTTCAAATGTTGTCACAACATGATTTATGGTTCTATACTTCATTTGGCATTTGTTGCATTAGGACCTTAGGTTATGATTTATGTTGTGTGTGTTATACTCATGTCTTCAATACATGCCTTCAACACCTTTTATATACTCATATCTTCATAGCATTTATTCAACACATCTTGTATACTCATGCAATATTAGTATGCACAACTTTTCTTATTGTGTTTTTATGATTATCGTTTGTCCTTTGTTTATCAAATGCACTCATGTTTTTATTTCCCTTTGTTTACCATATGCACTTATGTATTTTTAAAATGACCATATTTTTAGGTCATTTTAAATTACATTTCCTTACAATGATACTAACTTTATGACTTTGATTTTGTAGATCCATAACCTAATCTTTGTTGTTGGTATAGACAATCAAAATAAAGGAGACGTGGTCAACAAGATTAGTCAAAATCTGTAAATGATACGGTTGAGATATGAATGTATGGTAGAATAATGAATGAATAAATGTGTAGGTATTTAAATGGTGGAGATGTATAGTGGAATAATGAATAAATGTGTAGGGTAAGGATATAATGTATATGGCTAGGAATTTTCATATTCAAGTTTTTAAACGAAAATATCAATCTTAGGAAAAAAATTGAAAATCAAATGCTTTAAAAGAAATCTAAACTTACAGTACGTTCCTTTGATATCTCATTTCTTTTGTCATCACTTGACTTTCAAAATTAATTCTTGTCAACACTAGATTGTAGATAGATGTTTGTAGTTTCTGAAGGTCGCTTTGACGTTAATTTGATTAAGGTCCCTTCTATGTATGTTAATGATGATGTTTTCAAGTCCCTTCCAATACTTGTTGATGATGTTTGTTTCAAGTCGCTTCTGATACTTGATGATAAGAATGTTTTAGGTCCCTTCTATACTTGTTGATAAGAATGTTTTAGGTCCCTTATGATAAACAATTAATTGATATCAAACCATTCCATGGTTTGTTGATTTATAATGAATTTCCGCCCTTGCCTATCTTGAGACTTTTCCTCAAGTCTTTTAAGTTTTGGATAATGATCCTGTAAAAACAAAAATGAAATGAAAAACATGAAAACAAAACCATATTGGTCAAACATGTTAGGTTTCCAATACGAATTCTAGTTTAGTATTGTGTTTTTTCACAACCAAAGTCTTTTATTATTTTTAAACTTTTATTTTTTATTTTTCTAGTAGTAGGGAAGGCATATTGCTATGTTTTTCCAATATTTCTATATCATTGTCTTCTGAAACCATTTGCAAAAGGTCTTCTCTGTTTATAGGCTTATGATAAACCTTTAGTCTATGGCCATTAACCATAAAATAATTTGTTGCTTCATCAATTGTCTTTATCCTTACTGATACATTGTCAAATATTTCTTCTATCTCATATGGATCAAGTAAATGACTAGTAAATTTTGTTTTCAAATCTTTGAACTTAGAGTCAAAAAGTAGTGCCTAGTCTCCTTTATGAAAGATTTTGTTTTTAATGAATTTTTCATGCCATTTTTTCCTCTTCTATTGAACTAGATATGTATGTTCCATAGCTTGTTTTCTGATCTCATCTAGTTCCTTGAGTTGCATGATCATTTTTTGTTGTACTTCTATCAGGTCCAGCCCCAAATCCGCTGCAAGTTTATATGTAGGGATCTCAAATTCAATTGGAAACAAGACATATTTTCTATAAACAAGTTGATAGGGGCTAAATCTAGTAGTGTTTTTCCATGTTATCCTATAAGCCCATAGTGCTTCATTCAGCTTCCATGACCAATATTTTCTATGTATGTTCATCGTTTTTGACAAATATTCTCAAGTAATTTGTGTGTTGATTCCACTTGCCCATTTGAATGTGGGTGGTATGGAGGTGACTTTCCATGCTTAATCTTGTATTTATCTATCAGGTCTCGAAAAACCTTGGAGGTGAACTTTACCCCTTGATCTGTGACAATCTGCCTTGGAACTCCATATCTTACAAATATTTCTTGATAAAGAAAAGCAAATACTGTAGTTTCTATTGGTTTTCTCAATGATTTATCCTCTGTCCATTTTGTTACGTAATTAGTACATACTAGGATGTATTGTTTACCATTTGATGGTGTGTTGATAGGACTCACAAAGTCAAGAACCCATTGTTTAAATGGCTATATGAGTACTTGAGGCTTCAATGGAGTTTTATCTGAAACTACAGGTCCACCTATTCTCTGGCATCTATCACATATTTTAGCATAGGTCTTTGAATCTTTGAATAGTGCTGGTCAATATTAGCCTTGATTTAAGACCTTGTATGTTGTCCTCTTCCCTACAAAATGACAACCACATGGTTTGTCATGACATCCTTTTAGAATATAAATGATTTCATCTTCTCTTATACATTTCCTAATTATATGATCAGGTCCTGTATAGAAAATATCTCCATTAATCCAAGTGTACCTTGCACTGTCTCTAATTATTTTCATTTTCTACTTGCTAGGGAAATGTGATGGTAATATTCTAGATTATATATAACTATCTATATTTGCAAACCATGTCATTTTACTTATTATAGAAAATAGATTCTCATCGGGGAAGTTATCTGACACGAGTGTAAGATCATTAGAAGAATGAAGTCATGATAGAAAGTATGCTACTTGGTTATCTCTCCCTGGTCGATCTAAAACTGTGATATTAAATTTTGCATTAATAACAACCATCTAGTGATTCTGTCGTTTGTAATTGTTTTCTTCATTAGATATTTAATGGCTGAATGATTTGTATGGAAAAATACTTGATAAATTGTTATATAATGCATAAATTTATTAACTGCATGGACAACAACTAGCATTTCTTTTTCAATTATTGTGTAGTTTAATTGTGTCAGTTAAATTTTTTATATAAAATAGATCAATAGTTAAAGTTATTTTCTTTTTGTCCTAGAGATGTCCTATTTTGTGTCTAATGCATTAGTAATATATGGAATGGTAATGACAATTTTGGTCCTCTAGAATGGTCTATAGAGGAATTTTTCTTTCAATTTTTCAAATTCATTTTGACAGTTTGTAATCCATTGAAACTCAGTGTGTTTTGCAAGTAGTTTGAACAATGGTAAAGCTATCTTATTGAAGTTTTCAATGAACCTTTTGTAGTAGCCTTCATATCCCAAGAAACTTCTTACTTCTTTCTGTGTTTTTGGTCGCATTAAGTTTAAAATAACTTGTACTTGTTGGGTCTACCTTAATTCCAAAAGAAGAAATGCGGTGTCCCAACACTATCCATTCAGTTAGCATCATAAAACATTTCTCATTGCTGAGGGGTAAATTTGTCTCTTTACATACCTTTAGAAAATTTTCAAGATTATTTAAACAATCATCAAATGCATTTCCCTAAACAGTAAAATCATCCATGTAAACTTCTACACATTCATGTATAAGATCTGCAAATATAGTTAAGACTACTCTTTGAAATGTAGCAGGTGCATTACATAGTCCAAAAGGCATATGTACCCCATGAACAAGTAAATTTGGTTTTATCTTGATCCTCTAATGTTATCTTTATTTGATTGTATCCACTAAATCCACCAATAAATCAAAAAAACTTTTTCCCTACTAATGAGTCTAGTACTTGATCAATAAATGATAGTGGGAAATGATCTTTTAATGTTTCTTTGTTCAGTTCCCTATAGTCTACACAGATTATTCATTTTCAATTCTTCTTTGGTACCACAATTAAAGGATAAACCCATTGACTATCAGAAATAGGGTAGATAAATCCTGCCTGCAATAGTTTCTGCAATTCTTCTTTCACTATTTCTTTCATCATTGGATTCATTCTTCTTTGTGTTTGTCTTACTTGCTAGATTGTTTCATCTATGTAAATGTGATGGATATATTTTTTTGGATGGATTCCTTGCATGTCCATATAGTCTTAGGAAAATTATTTTGAATATGTTTGTAATAATGCAATTACCTATTGATCTTGTGATGGTTGTAGATTATTACCAATATTTAGATTCTTTCCCAGATTGATTTCATTAGTTTTTATTTCAGAATTGGTAATTGAGTTGATAGGGAAAATTCTTTCAAATAAATTTTGCAATGATTGAATAGTACAATTTTCTTGAAAAAATTGATTTATAAGATGATTTGTAGCGTCATATTGTTTTATTCTTAGTTTCTCATAAATATTAGGTTCTGAGACAAAAAAGGTCTATTAAAACATCATCTTCTTCCTCTTCTCTAAAATTAAAAGCTTTATTAATTCTTAAAATAAGCTAATTATTTTCTTTTTCATCATCAAGCCTTGATAGTAAAGAAGGAGATTGAATAGGAGGATAGCGTGTAATATGTTTCCTTTCATCTCCATGTGCTATGATCATCCTTCCTCATTTGCATCCAATGAAGGCTTTTGTTGTGTCTAACCATGGTCTACCAAGAATTAAAGAATGACCTCTTAGATTTGTTTTTGGTTGCAAGATCAAAAAGTCTATAGGGTATTCCCATGAATCCAAAGAAATAATGATGTCCTCAAATATGCATTCTAGTACAACTTTAGATCTATCTGCTAGTTCTAAAATTGTAGTAATGGTTTGGATATTTCGCAATTTTGAGTACTTCATAGTTTCTATTGCCATGACATTTATAGCAGCTCCTTGATCAATTAAGGTTTTAGGAACTGAAAAATTATTGATTGAAATGGTAACCATATATATCCCCTAATCAATATATTTTTCAATTGTTGTTTCTATAGACATGAGACTAGCTAATTTGCCAATGACTTGGATTGTGAGTGGATCTTTTGTTTTCTGCTAGTTTGCTTAAGGCATAGTTCATTATTTTTTTTCTATAAATTGGAATTTCCTTAATATCTTGAAACAAAGGAATTTTGACATAATCATTATGTAATTCATCTATAATATCAAATTCATGAAGAGAAATTGATGGTTTATGATCGATTAACCTTTCTGGAAATGTTGGTGTTTGATTGATAATTGTTTTATCTTTTTTAATTTGATTCCTTGGATTATATACTTCAGGTTGTTATCCTTCTTCAATTGGTTCTTCTATGATTGGTGGACAATATTTTTGTATTAATTTTCTAGACCTACAGTGGATATCTTGTATAGAAAGAATAGAATATGTAGGAAATAATGTTGTTTCTTCCATATTATATGTTGGCCTTTCCACTCTATTACTTATATTCACTACTGGTTGAGCTAGTTATTGAGTTATTCTTGGTTGTGGTTGATTAGGAGGAAGATGAAGCTGCTAAGGTTGAGTTAGTACAGGCATTAATTGTTGTGTAAGTGGATTTGGTTGAGTGGATTGCTATAATTGTTGATATTGGAACGATTGTTGATGATATGTCTATCAATATGATGGATTAGATTGATATTATTGAGAGTAAAATTATCGAGGAAGTTGGGCTCCATGAGAATATCTTTTCCAACTTTGTGAAGGTTAGTTTTCATTTTGATGATGAGGCCAAACGTGCCATGGCATAGGAGTATTCCATGAATTCTGATATTGAAAATTTTGGGGAATTTGTTGAGAAAACTATTGAGATGTACTTGAAAAACATGGTTGCCAAGCTATTCTTGGTGCCATATAATAAAATCCTTTAGTTTCTTCTATTTGACTTGCTTCCAACTCTTTTAATGTTGGACAATTGTCTGTAACATGATTTTTTGTACATTGTCCACAATCATGTATATTATTGAAAGAACATTCTCCTAGAACATGCTTCTTCCTACACTTAGGAGAAAATATTGACATTGTTTGTTCTTCTTGTTGTTGTTTATTCTTTGTTTTTAATACATCAAGCTGTGTTCCTAAGGTACTCAAAAGATTTGTTTTAAAATTTTCTAACAAACTCCCTATTTATGTTCTTGTCACTCTTCTTGCTGCAGATTTAGAAGATCTGGAAGCTACATCTATTTTTCCTATTTTGGATCTACCTCTAAAGTAATTTTGACATAGTTTAATTATTTCATCAAATGGTATGTATGAAACATCTCCTTTATCCATCACATTGAGAATATCAATATACTCATCTCTTATTCCTTTAAGAAAAATTGTTCCAATTGTATCAGGATTTAGGGAATCCTGTTTCGATTTTTCTAGGTTGTAAAGGAGTCATTCCAAATATTCTTCCAAACTATCATCTTCTTCTTGAGACATTCTAAAAATATCTTCTTTTGAATCTCTAGGCTTGCAATCGGCTTGATATTTCTTAATAAAAAATTTCTTCACCTGTTCCCAAGAAGCAACAGAGTGTTCTCGTAATCCCGTAAACCATTTTAATGCAATTGCTTTAAGAGTAGTAGGAAGAAGACGAAGCTTATGTGTATCATCAGTGTAACCATAAGTTCTACATAAGGTATCAAATTCCAGCATCAACGAATCAAGATCTTCGGAAGACATTCCATAGAAATTTGGTAAAACTGAAGATGGAATATTCTTCATTTTTACTTCTTATCCATAATTTCTCTAGTGTCTACAATTGGAAATCCAAAAGTAGCTTGTTCATCATTTTCTTCATCTTGTCTCCTTGTATGATCACATTCTATTTTGAGATCTTCTTCTCTTTTCCTTTCTACTTCTTTTCTTGTCTCTTCTTCTGTGCCATTATTTTTGTTGTTTTTCATATTGTACGCTTTGCTCTGTAGTGAGTATGGTAGATCCTTTCTGTTCTTCAACCATATCTATTTCAGTAGTTTCAATTGTTTCAATAGGAATTTGAGATTAAACATGTTTTATGTGTTCAAATATAGGTTTCTTTATTTGTTCAAGAATAGGTTGATCAATTGGCTTTCTTGTTTCTCTTTGTTTTCCTATGGAAGGTATTTATATTTTTTTTTTGTCTTGTTTCAATTCATAAGCTAACAAAGTTTGTCTTTCAACAAGAGTTAACTTTTTTCGTGAACGTTTTTTTCCTCTAACTCTTCCAAAGTTGGTTTTCTAGCAATTGTGTAATTAATTCAAATAGAGGTAGACCTACTTTACCAATGGTTTAGTAGTTTGGGGATCTTTGTTTTATGTATATACCCTTTTCATTCTCTATATAGGCATAAATGTACCATATAATGAAATTCTATCTATGTTTTTTATGTTTTTTGTTTTAATCTCCTCTCTCTCTCTCTCTCGTCTCTCTCATCTCTCTCTCTCTCTATATATATATATATATAATATATATATATATATATATATATATAATATATATATTATATATATATATTCCAAATAATCTTCCTAATTAGTTATATCCAAAATATTTTTCTCTAGCAACGATGACAAAAATTTCAACTCAATTTATTGTGTGAATCTAGGCATGTATTTTACTATCAATACGGGTTGATAAGCTTAGAAGAAAACCACATTTTTTGGATTTTTGGATAAGAACTAATATAGAAAGTAGTTATGAGAACAGAACTGCATATTACAAATATAAATCATTCTACATAACTAATCAGAAACATTTAACTCTATTTCATAAAAGTACGCATTATTGGTCAATGACATTGGACTATTTTAGAAAAACAAGGAAGAGACTCTTTCAAAGAGACCTGGTTGTCCTCCCTCAAAAATTCTATAATGACGTTGACAATATCTAAGTAAGCATAAAAGAATGTAATGAAAGCATAAGAACTTAATCTAAGAAAGCTTGAAAGCGGTGAATCCGGTTCAATCTTAGTCTTAGCTCATAGAGAAGATGTTCTTTCTTAATAGATCTAGTTGTCCTTCCACATTAAAGATAATCACTAAAAGGAATAAATGTTCAATTAACACATGCCATAAAAATGAATTCAAACTAAATATATTTACAAATATTTACAACAAATGAATATAATAGACATGGAGAATTAAACTAGCATATGCTCAAATATGGACATCATACAATAAAGTGTACTTAGCTTGGTATGGGGGGCCTCCAACCTTGTTGGGGGACACTACTAAAATAATCGTCTACAACAACTCATTCACTCCAAAAAATAAAAATAAATCACGAAACAAAATATCTGTATTCAATTATCCCAAAATAATAAGTTTTTCTACATAGTCTAACTATGAATGACTCTCTTTAAATAGGCAAAATAATAACCATATAAGCTAAAAAAATCTGAAACAACCATCATCAATGCTATCCCACTTCATTAGGTCGAAGCCATCCATTAGTTACAAAAAGTGTGGAGAAAATCCAAAAAATCCTAAAACTGCCCCTTTTTAATATGGATTTCTAGGTGACAGGCAAGTTTGACCAGCGTTGACCAGGCCGGTATTTGCTCATTTTGACCAAGCCGATAGATTTTCATCCATCCATGGTTCCTAAGATTTCCAAATATGTATTGCTCATGCCCATATGTCCTTCATATATCACTTTAATGGGGATATTACAAAAAAATTTAATGCGGTCTAAAAATAATTTAAAAACCCAATTTTTATCAAAAAATCTAAAAATTGAAAAGATTAATCTAATTACCTGAATACAAAAAATAAGCGTAATATGAAGCATATATGAGTGGAATAAGGTGGAATATGATGGTAAGTAAGTGTGTTTATGATAAACAAAATTGACCAAAATTGAGGGCCAACAACAACATATCAACTCAAACACAAATAAGATCATGATATCCATAACAAAAACTAGTTAACATGTACATATTATAAGTTAATAATCAATTTTTATTCATGCATAACAATCACATATGCACAGTCATTCTAGATTAGCATAACATACTATCACAAATATATCATCTCATGCCTGAATGTCATAACCATAACTATCATGCAACACAATCCAGATCAACATGATACATAAAACATCAATATCTTAATGAAATAACCCTAATAATCAAGTTAACTAACATATAACAACAACAAGTTAACATATAAAATAATCATCAAGTTAACTATCATATAACAATAAACAATTTAACATATAACATAATCAGCAAGATAACTAACATAAAACAATAACAACAATGCATATAAAAATAAGTTACCATCATTCACGAATATTCAACACATGTGCATATGACCACACCGATTCACTAGCACATACCATGCATGTAACCATAACAACAATAAAATGACAAACATGTATATAACCCTAATTCATATAGCAATATATTAACTAACATACCTAAATTCCAAAAATACAATACATGTATGATGATCTTCTCTTACCCAAAAGTTTAGTGTTGCGGCCTCACTCTGATGGTTTGCATCTCCTACTCTATCTCAGTCAACACATTAGAATCACAACATAGCAACAACATCATGATGACATGACTACATATAATAGTCTAACAATGCATATCTCTCCTATTATGCATGCATAACCCTAACCATGACAATTCATGCACAATAACCTATAGACATTGTCATGCACAGAAAATGCATATACAACTGACATACACTCACAAAAACATCATCAACTCCTACATGGCAACACAATTGTTCCAATGACCACTATCATGCATAGATTACAATTACATATACCACAAGCATAAGGACATATATGTAATTGACATGTGTACATGACAAACACATTCCTCCCATCTAGTGCAAGTGCTCAACAATGCTCTGATACCACTCGGTGGTATTAGATAACACCCAAAGAGAAAAAAAAAATAAACCTTCCTTAAAGAGAAATCTTTGATAGCACTGTATAGAATCATCCTCCCATATCTATCCAGGTAATCAGCCATGCCCGGGTAAATGTGTGATCAAGAGTTAGTATGCTATGATTCAATAATATATTTATTAATTATGGAAGTGAAACCAATGGAACACGGAAAATTTGCCTTTCTACAATTGCAACAGAACCCCTGAGAGCCATCCAACCGATCAAGGTGACCATCCCCTGAGACAAATTAACATCTTGCTACATTAAAGCCTAATTATCTCCCTTGACATGGGAAAACAAGTGTCTGGGAACCCCTAGTCACTCCCACAACAAGACAAACATATGACTAGGGACTTTTCCAGGTAGTTCTATGCTAGTGACTCCAGATTCTCTGTCACTTTTTCAAGGCCATGAATCAAGCCACTACCCATAACTTCATGAAACTTTTAGAATTTATAAGTAACATAAAAAGTGGTACAAATTCAAATACTTGAACAAGGACTTGTCTAGACCCTAACTAGCCATGACAAACATTTCATCAATCATGTCACAAATATGCATTCTATAGGTTTAAATATGATATTTATGCATAGGGGTCTCACACTTATCTGGGAATCACTAAGAAGGATTGTTACCTCATCACAATAACTACATTACCATCTATTAAGAGACATATTCATTGTCCATCCATTTATAAATCAAAATAGAATGAGATCCATATATCACCAATGCCATAAAACATGCTCATAATTAGCATATAACCAATAGAAATAACAAAGATATAAAAACCATATGCAAAATTATATATTTACTTATCAAATACAAGAGAAAATAAGATATTATTAACATTTTCAAAATGAAACTAGGTCTGGGACTTTTTCATACCACTCAAGGTTGAACCAAATCTCCCTTTCATCTACTCACCCCCATGCCATATTCCAAACATGAATGTGGGATCTCATGGAATAACCAACCAAAAAAAACCAGGGCTTCTAGACACCCAACCACATCAACCCTAAACCATTCATTCCACCCCATGGTTAGACATCACTAACCATCACTAGATCAGTCTCTTCCCAAGTTTTCCAGGGCTCTAGAGTGTTTTTTCCAACCTGCGTTTCTAGTGCTAATAACTCAAGCCACAACTATCACTGAGATTGTGAAGTGTTTGTCCAACCAAGGCTTCCAAGACTAGTAATTCAAACCAGCAAGGGATTCCAAAGTATTTCTCCAACTAGGGATACCAGGACTAGTAACTCAACCCAATATGTTATAGGGCTTCGAGACTGTTCGTCCAACCAAGGCTTCCAGGAACTAGTAATTCAACCCATAGCTAAAGGAAAAATAAAACTAGCTAGAATGAAAAAATAAGACCCACAACACCATGGCTATCTAGGAAATGGTAAGGCTTAGCAAATCCACTGTCAATACATGCAGTCCTCCATGCATGCAAAAACTAGCATGGAAGCCATACGTGCAACTCAGTACCTACAAGAAAAACCCTCTGTAATTTATTATCTCGATGTGCTCTTGCACTTTCTAATATTACTTTTCCTTCTTGCTCCAAAACTCCAAGTATTTCACACTCCTCCCAGAGTGGTCCAAGAAAATTTTAGGTGTCCAAAGGTATGAGAGAGAGAGAGAATAGAAGAGAGTTCCACCAAATCCTGTCAAAACACTTACTAACTGATCCCCATAATCGTTTTTATTAATTATGTCTCTATTTTCTTATTTTTCCATTATTTTCCTTCAATTTCCTCCTCACATGAAACCTATGGCCTTTCACCTTCCTTCTATCCTAATTTCCATTAGTTTCATAAATAAATGCCAAATAATGTCTCATGCCATTCCAAATTCTTTTCCATTTCCTTTTCCAATTTCCTTAGCCATTAATAAACCAAATGAACATTGACTAGGATTTTTTTTACCACCATTAATCTTGGAATACATGTCCCATGACCTGGGCCTTATATTTGTTTACATGGATTTTAAACTGAGTCATTACAACAAAGCACTGAGAACCACCATCTTCTATCCTTTCATAGGCCTAGAGTCTAAAATTTTGAAATCACTTACAAAACACTTAAAAGCTAAAAAATAAATGCACAACAACTGATCTTATTTCTATGCAGCTCCTACCTACAGACAAGATTGAATTCACCTAAGTTAAATCCATCTTCCAGTGGTACAATGCACCATTTGAGTGTTGGAATTTATACCTTTGTACTCTAGGAATTGAGTAATTGAAGATGACATGTAGCATGTAAATTCATGAGAAACATTTCCATATGCCCCCCTTTTTTGAACAATTTCCAAGCAAGAAGTTTTTTGCAAAGGATAGCCACAAATATTGCTTGATTCTTCAAATTTTGGCTCTTCCTAGAAAGGTTATTTCTAGTTGTCTTATTTTCAATTGAATGTAAGAAAATCTTCTTGGAAATCTGCAACAAAATTTTCCTCCTCTAAACTGTAGGTGTTATAAATTACAGAATTTGCTAAGAAACAAAAATCCTCATCTGAAAGCTAACTATCATAAGTGGGACCACCGGAAAATTATATAAAATGTGACCTTTGAGGGTTGTTTCTCACCTCAATTAATATTTCTTTTTCCGAAAATAAGTTATTAGAAAATAATACAAAGATTTCCATCTTAAAACCCAGAAATGGAACACCCAAATTGAAGCAATTAGGCAAGGATATATAACTTGTTGCTGGTTTTTGTTACCCTCAAGAATCACTTTAAAAATTTTCAAATAAACCTAGGGAAATATTTTCTATTCCCTTCCCTAGCAACAACGCTAATTTGATGTTATTTCCCTAGATACAGTTCGTAGTTGTAAGGGAACTAGTGGTCGTGACATCTCAAGATTGATGAAATCTATTGCCAAAGGAACAAGCCATGAGGGCTTGCAGCAAAGCTTGTAATTTTGAAACCATATCCTCCAAAGTAGAATGGCCAAATACTTTGAGGGTTGTAGGGTCTTTGGATTGGTTTGAAGAGAAATAAAGAAGAAAAAGTTTAACCCATGCAATTAATAATTTGAATCTAAAATTCTAAAGAAATAATAATGGAAGGCTAAGAAAATGTGCATGAGTTCCTGGATGTGGAGTGCTTCATTAAGGGTTTCTAGTTTAAACAACATGAGTATAATTATGGAAATTCATGAGATATTAAACTAAAACAACCAACTGCATCTTACACTATCCAAGAGAGGAAAATCAAAAGATGAACACTAGTGAAAAACAATGGATGCAATCATACCCAAAGTTGGAATCAAACTCAAGGAAAATTTTAAGGATGGGAAATTTTCTTAAAGTTTAGAAACATTGGTGAATCTCACTAATCCCTAATATGAAAACTGTAAAATGTTTATTGATATATTTGTAAAATTATTCAAATTTATAATGATTATATATATAACCTCTATATAATGCTGGTGATTTTTAAGGTAAAATCATTTTATATTCCAAAATTTGGGCAACTCATCTTTCTTTTATAAAAATTGGAAATTGACGAATCTTTTTTCTGGAAAAATCATGGCAAATTGGCCCACTCCGCGAACATTAGCCCCTAAAATTTTCCATGATCAAACTGCCCTAAGTTCGTTTATATCAAATATATTACTTTGTTACAAGCGATATATGACTCCAATACTCTAAACCCCCTCAAAATCTCATTGTGAGACTTTTATTTTCCCCTCCCATCCTAATTGTTTCAATAAGTTTTGAAAACTAATTATTAACACAATTATGAAAACTATTTCTTCATTTTTTCTTTTAAAAAGATTTACAGATTAAAGAAAAAGCTATTATATATATATATATATATATATATATATAATATATAATATATATATATATATATATATATATTATATGTAATATATATATATATATTATATATATATATTGTATATGTATATATATATATATGTATATATATATATATGTATATATATATATATATGTATATATATATATATATGTATATATGTATATATATATATATATATATATATATATATATACATATATATATAATATATATATATATAATGTTTCTTTTTCCTTTTACCAAAACAAATCCATGCATCTATATGTAGAATACAATCACTTTTGAGGCTTTTCTAAACTCCATGACCCATATGCAAACATAAAAAAATAAATTATAAACTTGAATCAAGGCTATGTGGGTCCCCTTTGTTGTTCATGAATTACTTCCAAAAAACTATTTCTCGCCCTCAGGACCACTTATCGTGGTTTCTATAAAATACAAGTGGTGATGTCGGGATGAATTCTAGCCACTAATCTCTTCGATGGGCAGTTTGAAAAAATTGCCTCTCAACACCTCTCCTTATGTTAACCTTCAATAATTGTATGCCACTGAGGCATTGTTGATTAAAATAATGAATGCTTTGTGGCATTGATCTTTATGTACTTGAACCAGAAGATGCAGTAGGAAATTTTTTTCATCACAACAAACAACCCCCAGACATTTGTCGTCACTTGAAATTTTGGAGCAAACTATGGATCTTGTGATTGGACATTCCATAGTCACTTCTTGATTGGTTGATGCTTGGTCAATTGTTTGGGCTCCCATCTCGAATTGTTAGTGTAAAGTCAACTTCTCACACATGTTTAGTCTGAAACAAGGTCATGAGTGCATTATTATTTGCAAGCTTGAATAGGCCCACATAATCCATCAAGAAAGTGCATGTTCAATGTTTAGGTTATGTCAACAGTTCGTGTGCACTTTCAATTCACAGTCTCTTACTTTTTTTACAATCATATTTCTATTTCGGGGAGTTTCTCCAACTGTCGCATTTTGTACACTTTCACCATTGCAATTGTCATTTTCATGTTCACAAATGTTGCTTTCACTTATTTTCACTTTAATGAGTGTTAGTTTCAGGTTATCCTTGCTCTGGCATGTGTCACTTTTACCAACTTTTGCATATTTCAAGTGTCATTCACAATTTTCTTTATGTATCACAAGTGTCATATTTTGGCAATGGAGGTGTCGCTTATCATGCAAAGTGGAGTTCTGGCTTGTTTCAAAGGGTAAATTTTGTGTTAATGAGTCCTTCTAGTCATGTTGACATGTTTTACACTCATTCCTAAATATTTATGTACCATCTCACAAGTGTCATCACTTTTGTCGCAAAGTGTATATTTTGTGTTGCACTTGGAGAGGTATGATGCATCACTGCTTCATTGGGGGCATCCTATTATTCTTGTCTTTTGAGTGATCAATTTTGTATCATCGACTGCCTTGAGTGTGTGATCATGATCTAGTTTTGTCTCTCTTCGCCTGAGCTTCACTGATATCACACTTATCCTTATCCTGAAAATTTCGTTTTGGGGAAACTTGACCTCACTCATCCTTTCTATATTTTGCACTATTTAGTCTTAACCCTCAAACCATGATCTTTCCTCTTGGAACTCCACATTTTAGAGTCTTAGTGCCTAGTCCCAGTCCTTGATCTCTATAACTATGCAATCATTTCCTCCAATCAATATTAGCTATGCACTCATAGTCTGAAGCATCAAGCCTTAGCCTTGAGCTCTTGAACTACGTAATCACTTGGTCTCTATCCCTTCAAAAATACGCATTGGAAAACTTGAATCCGCAAGCTTGACCTCCTGAATTCCTCAACTACATAATCCCTTAGCCCAGACCCTCAAAACTACACATTCATAGTCTCAAGCCTCAAGCCCCAAACTTGACCACTTCAGCCCCTGAATTATGCAATATTTTTCCTCTAGACACATTACCCTGTCTCAAGCCTTTGTCCCCAACCTTGGCCTATGGAACTACACAATCACTGAGTCAGTCACTCAAATAGTCACTAGTTCCAGCGCTAACAAGTGATTTCATGAAACATGTTAGATTAGGGGTTTTCAGACTAATTTCGTCTTGTCATGAATGGTTTTCTATTGCAAGTACTCTATATTATGATGATATGATGATGATGGAGGGAAAGGTCAAGGACACCATGCCAGGGGACACCTATGGAGCTAAAGAGATAAGATGATCATCAACCAAGAAGATGATAGAACACCAGATTACAATTGGAGACCAAAGACTAGGAATCCATGAAGACTCCATCTAATTCACAACCATTTTGAGGGTGGATATGAGGAAAAAATCCCATCTCTCATGAAGATAAATTATTGGATACATATCTTATCGAAGACAAAAAGAAAGAAACAACAAAGAGTAGCTTGACATGGCCATGTCATCTTGAACGCCTTGTCATTAGTGTCATGTAATGTCATGTCATGATTCATCATGTGCCACATCACTTTTTGGATTATGTAAACTTAATATTGGAGAAATATAATGTAAATTGAAAGTCCAAGAGTCATCCATAGAATGTGAAAAGTCATGAAGAAGGAAAATAGTCATGGAGAAGTGAAAGAGTCACTAGGGTAGTCCAATAGTCACAAGGGATGTGAGTGCACACTCAACTTGTTAAATATACACCCTCATAGCTAATGAAGGTGGATTTACTATCTATCTTGTTGAAGGTGTCTTGTATTTGGTTTAACAATCATTGCTTCCTTATGAACTTTTTCGCCAGATGATCAAGGATTCATTGTTATGTATATGTTCGTGTATCTATTCTATATTATTAATATTAGTTGTGTTTAAGGGTCAACATTTCTCTTCCCTTTTGGTGGAAGTACCTTGATACATTCTACAATTGAACATTTCACAAGGAATACTCGTTGATCCGAAAGCAACTATCGATTACTCCCTTGTGCTGAACTTTGTAGCCAAGGAAAATCCATAATAATATATGACAGTTAAGATGATACTCTAGATGGGACTCCTAATTCAAATGGTGTGAGGCCTAATTGGTACTTCACATTGGGGAGACTCCCTTGTTTGATGGATTTCCAATACCATCAATCGAATGGTGCTAGAAGGAGGGCCAGATGAGAGAATATTCCCATCGATTCTACTTTGAATATCTTATCCAAAATGGCTTTGTCCCAAATCATAATGGGATGTTTTTCTAAAGAGAATGATCTTACCATCCTCACAAATGTTATTCATAATCTGTCTCAATTTAACTTTGATGGCGTGGGTGAAATAAATATTCATGAACGTATGTTTCAATTTGTTTGTTTTTTCCTTTCTAATGGAATACATTATAAGGATGTCATGGCAAGATTGTTCACTCTCATATTTTAAGGTCATGTTAAGAAATGGTGTCATACATTACTTGCTGCTTCTATTAATTCATTTAAGCAACTTGGGAAGGAACTTCGTAAATAATTTAATATGTATGATTACAGGGATGTTCCTAAGGTAATTAGGCAACCAAGAATTAAGACTAATGAATTAATTAAGGATATCTCTGATCGATCTCTTCACTTTTGTTATGAATTTCCTGGACAAGACACAAACTGGGGTTTCTTTAAACAAAATTTTAAATGTTTGGTTCATATCTCTTTCTTCTTTCCCGACTCTTATAAATCATGAGACACCTCTAATTTCATAAGAATAATGTACTATTCCTCTTGTTCGTTGTCCTCCTTTTTCGGTACCATTTCAGGTGCCTCCTTATGATGATAATAAAGTTGGGAAATATGCAAATCAAATTCCTAATCCATCCTCTCATCCTCCTTCCTTTCATGATTCACATCCAATGGAGTGAACCCCAGAATGGTTCATGAAGCATAGGGTGAAGACTAATCCTCTCATTCCTGCAGATGACAGTAGTTCTCTCAACCTTAATCTTAAATCTGCTTTCGTTGAAAATCTTACTTATTCAATGGAAATCTATCATCATCTATCATTTACATGCGATAACTCTTCGTACCATGATATTCTTGAACAATCTACTCCACCAAATAGCTTTTCACACTCTCTTGATTTTTTAGTTACTAGTTACAATTATGATTAGGTACAAGGAAGCCACATCACATAATTAAAGGAGGCGAAGATAATTTTGACCTCTATTCCCTCTTCCAAAGTTCCCCATTTCATGATGATGCAATCCCGTTGTTGGATGATTCACAATCTGCTCAACTCAGTGGAAAATCAAATTAAACCTATTTTTTTAGATCTGTAGTCTTGGGAAACAATCATTCTAATGATGATGAGTCTATTTCTTTATGTGATGATGAATGCCCAAGTGCATTGATTTGAAAATCACCCAATGAGTGATCCCAGTTAAAGAATTATTGAATGAAGGTATTACTAACTCATGTGCTTGTGTGTGTTTATGTTATTTTAGGCAATGGATCAATCAGATTACAAAATACACAAACACTGGAAAATGAAAAACAGCAAGAGAAGCACAGTAAGCAAATACAAGAACACAAAAATTAATAAGGAGTTCACCCCATTCCTCTAGGGCTACGTCTCTGGTCCAGATTTTAGTGGTGGCCTTCTTTTATTGTGTCTTTAAGCAGAGAATTACAATAAGGAGTTGAATTTGAGTCTCCTGAAATAGAATTGCTTGGCAGAGTGGTTCTTGGATTCCCCAAGCCACTAGAGTGCACAGTCTCTTTTCCTGTCCAAGTCTTGAACTCTCTGGTCTTTAATGGGAGGAGCCCAATGTGGTTCTCAATTCCCGATAGATCCTCTCAGGGATTTCTCGATGCTGCCTTATGTTGCAGACCAGCTTAGCTCTCTGTCTTTCTACTTCTTACTTCACTGTCTTTGGGCTTCTCTGTCTTCATCTTCTTCTCTCTGGTTCTTCCTCTTGGTGTCCTCTATTCTCTGTTTCTGTTCATGGCATTAAATCCAATTGATCTCATGACTATTCGATTCCACTTCCACCTCTGTCAGATCGCATGTTGCTGTTCACCTAGAATTCCCTATCTCTGCGTCATGGTCATTGGCTCATAGGAAGTGGCCACTTGTCCCCTCGTGAACTGCGCCAGCTTTTCCTCGTAGGTTCAGTTCTTTGGTTACATCACGAAATGACTCATCTGCCACCTTAGTGGTCAAATCGGACCTCAAATCCTTGTAGATCACGGCTTAATCCCTTATCAAATCTTATTCTTTCATTAGGTGCGTTCTTAGCTGTTAGATCTGGAGCCCCTAGATCCAACATCATTTGCTCATTTCGCGTGGTTGACTCGCTCAACTATTACCATGCGATGAGTGGTGGTTTTCACTCTCTTCCCCCTGTCATGCATCGGGCGCTGAATGGAATCGCATGTTTTTCTCCAAATCCACTTACTGCCCAAGGGTGCCCCCGATATACCACTGGTTTTGGAGCACAGGTCTCACCTTTAGCCTTAGTACCTTCCCCACGATTTTCCCAGCTTCCATGCAACCGAGTGCTTCGAGGCCTTTCCTTTTCGAGGGATTTTTCCAAGTGATGCGCAATTAATCACACATCAAAAATGGCCTCATTTTTCCAATCCGGGCTTCCAAAGTGCCAGTTTGGCCTCCTGTGCAGTCTCCATGGGCCTCGATCAGCGTGGTTTGACCGAGGTCCTCGTCGTTCCTCACTGGCTACCAATTGCCACTGTCGAGAGGTCTTCTTGATCGCTCTGTGCTCATAATTCTTTGAAGTCTGTCCTGTTTTGACACAGTCATGGTCCTCTGATTATCTTCATGGATCCAGTTCAGATCGTGCATCATCCAATATTTTAGTTCCTCAATAATATTTTGATTTGAAAGATTTATATTTGGAATCTGATTCAATCGAGGAATATGCTCTTATGGAAACTTCCTCTTCATCTCACTATACCTTATGTTCTATCATTTGTGATGAATTAACTTATGATGAAGATGCTACACAATCTTTAAGTTCTTGATCTGATAAGTTAACTTCTCAATTGAAACAAGTATCAAGGTTATTAACGATGAAAAATAAAACAATTAAGTTATGGAGCATCCATTCCATCCATTATCATCTCTTTCTTTCTATGGGGGGAACTCTTTAAATCAGTGTGATCATGATATTTTTCCGATGCCTACATTCTTAGACTTACGATAAGAAAAATGTTATGACTTGAATAATTTCTTTCAAGAATGTGATCAAACCAATGATGTAGATAAATTCCATCAAGATAGTGGTGATCATGTGGACTTAACCAATAGTAGTTGTCCACATGAAATTTGTGATCTGACTTAGTTTACAAAATGTCGTTATCTATCATTTCAAACTTTCAGAATATGTTAGGATGATGAGACACCTCGAATATCATTGATGGTTATGTTAGGTTCTCACGATCCTGGTTAAATTCTTGAACCATGTCATATCTGGATTTTCTCACATAATTGATTTGTTTCGCTGGATTAAAACTCATTCTCGATGGATTTCAGGATTTCTCGCTAGAATTTTCCTATATCTAAAGATCAAGTTTATGATCATACTATTGTAATGAATTCATCGTCATAGAAATATATTTTATCAAATTTGGAATTGGAATCTACATCTTTCGTGAATGTGTGAAATCGTGAAGTTGATAAATTCGAAGATTAATGCTCACCGAAGAATCTATATATGTTGAGTGCTATGGTGGATAATAAGCTCCTAGCCTATTTTGTGAATGTCTTGTTGACACTATAAATATTGTTGCATGTTAGCAAGTCCCTGAGTTATTTGTTGAATTGATTTCCTCTTTTTCGTCGATTACATCCTGACTAGTTTTGTATATTTTCTACATTAGGTGTAGGTTTTAACCCCATATAGAAATTACCTGCATACGAATTCTAGAAACAAAAAATAAACAATGGCAAGAGAATAACACATAAAACAAATATACACAAATATTTTCCCTTGGATTCCAAAACGAGGACTACCAGATTGATTTTTTTCATTATGTTCCTTTCAATGTTACAATGCATATATATACATGTTGAAGCATCCATAAACCCAAATCCATTAACCCTGGATTAAAACATAACCATAGTTCCCTTGAATTGATCTACAAAATACCATGGACTGAAAACCATCATGCCCAAACCCATGGGAAAAATCCATGCACAAAACCATGGCTAGGTCCACCCACCTAATATAGGGTTAGTCGTGGAAAGAATATAACACAAACCAACACTAACATTCCTTTTTTCTCTGTCGATGATTACGATGCTTGTGCATTTTTCACTAGTTACAAGAAAATGGCATGTCACATTTGACATGCGAGGAAGTTAGTTTTAGTATGTTATGAAACCAGCTCAAGAAAAGATAGAAAAGATAGATCAACGCCTTAGAATTCAGTCTCTTCAAGGGGGCAACCTCCTTTACATTACATAAATGAACAATTCTTGGATGATTCAAATGACAAAGCCTGCTTTCTATATATAGGAGTCTAAGGAGTCACAATATAAACCAGCCGACCTAACAATAATAATATAAAGCCACAAAAATAACAATAGAGG
>APFE030899362.1:607654-618385 GCA_000404065.3 Pinus taeda
TTAGCTTCTACGCCTTTCTTTAAACCATCTATCTTAGCTTCTACATCTTTCCTTAAACCATCCATCTTAGATTCTGTTGTTTTTTGTGCAAGTGACACTTGTTGCACTTCTTCCTGTAATTTTGATATATCATATAGCATTTCTTCTTCTTCTTCATGAGTCATGCTAAAGCTTCCAGGCTCCTTACTAGGCGTTTGCATTTTCTTTCCTCAAGGCATCAGTTACTGATAATAATGCTCTATTATTCCCTTTGAATTCCTTCAAAATAAATTTCCAAACCAAGCTTAAGCAAAAATTTAAGAAAATCTACACACCTTTTTTCACTTTGTAGGAGCTTGATATTTCCTCTGATGTACCTCTGTACTTTCCAATCATCTAGTTCTGAATTTGTGATCTGTATTAGCCCTTTGTGTCCTCTTTCCAATGCCACAAGTCTAACCCAAATTTGTTTCTCCAAGGAAGAGTTATGCGAAATCTCCCACAGTGACTTGATTATAGACTAGTCCAGTAGAGTGAACTTGTACGACGTGCCACGAGTCACTGTTTCAACCTTTGGATCTAAAAAATGCCTACAAGAAACTAATGTCTGTCCTCTTTCTGCGCCTTCTAACGAAATTTCAATCCGATCCTCAGAGAGAAAGTTATGACGATTTTCCCTAGGTCCCCTGTTTGGAATGTAATTCAGGAGTCTGCAAAAAGACCAACTTCCTCGGATCATATCTCCGCAAATATCGTGTGAAAATATCTGAAATTCGGACCCAAGGTTCAGCTCCATTTCTTCTAAAATGGGTTTTTCTTGAAAATTTTGAAACATCACAGAAGAAAAGTCATAGCGAAAATTCCACGATGACCTCTTTGGAGCAGCGAAACCCTAGAATCCAAAGCTCTGATACCAAATGTTATGAAACCAGCTCAAGAAAAGATAGAAAAGATATATCAACGCCTTAGAATTCAGCCTCTTCGAGGGGGAAACCTCCTTTAATTACATAAATGAACAATTCTTGGATGATTCAAATGACAAAACCTCCTTTCTATATATAGGAGTATAAGGAGTCACAATATAACCCAGCGACCTAACAATAATAATATAAAGCCACAAAAATAACAATAGAGGGATTCTATGGGGCACAATAACAACAATATGGGGGAAATAGGGGCACAACAATATTAATAAGGGGTATAACTACAATAGTAATGGGGTAATCACTAGTATTATAGGGACCTAACATATTATTTATAACATTCACAGAACTATTCAAACTGATTTATACTTATTGTCTCCTAACCAAGAACCTTATGTCTTAATCAACTCATATGATCACAGTTCTTATCATAACAACTCTCATTCAGTTGATCATTTTACCACTAGTGTATGTAATGATGGTTTTTTTACATCATATCATCCTTATGGTTTATCATCTCAATTTCTGGATACTTTTCAAGCGGCTGAGGCACTTCAGTCTCCCATGATGCTTATGTCAAGTCCTATAAATATGATTGGATCTATTTTCCCTTACAAGGTTTTCGTCATAATTCCATGCCATTAAAGGAGAAGATATATTTTCAAGGATTACAACTTTTTCAAGAGGATTATTTTCAATTCTAAGATCCAATTTATAATTAGTTGGAGGCATCTTACTTAGCAAGCCCATTCACTAGCAACAAGTCTCAATTTCTGTTGATGTTTGCTAAGAAAGATAATATAAGTGAAGCTACATTCACAAGGAGCTATCAGGGTTTCTTTGATTATGGTTTCCATTGAGAAGGTATGGAGGAAGGTTAGGTAATGTCAAGCAATATGACACATATTCCTCCTTTTGACAAAGACCTTCTATATGTTGTGTAATAGTTTCAAGCTTCTATCTTTTATGTTGCACATTACTGTATATCAGTTGTAATTTCTTGTATCTTTGTGTATGTAGGTTGGGAGTAGCTACGATGGCTACATAGTAAATTTTGTTATACATGACCCTGGCCTTATAACTAGTTAGGTTAGGAGTAGCTATAGCTACATATAAGTTTCCCTTTCACTCACTTTCCGTAGTATTTCGTTTATTTTATAATTTTTGTCTCATGTTTTGTTTTTGCTTTAGCCTCCATTTGCTTCATCATTTTTATTTTAGCTTTATTGTTGTGTCTTGTCTCTTTTCACATTTTTTTAATAAGAATTCACATGAAGGATGCCCCTTCGGCTCGAAAGAAAATGTTCCAAAAGAGAAAAGGGATTTGTGACACTACAACATTTGGCTAACATTCAATCCTTCTTGCTCGTATTGGTTATCCCTTTGGTCAATGATATTAGGATGGAAAATATGATCCCTGCAAAATGAAGGCTTTATGTCGAACCATGATATTTGTGTCTATTCTGGTAACTTCATACCTATACTCCGTTCTTTATGTTTCAGTGTTATCAATTCCATTTCGATTGAGTAGAGAAGGACAAAGGGAAAATATAAACAAATAAATCAATATGAGAGGTGTTACACATACTTATATGAAGGGACAACCTCTTCTACTCTCAGTAAGTTGAAATATTTATTCCACCAATCAAATGAATAAGTGACAAAGCACAGTTCTACATAGAATAACTGGATAAAGGTTGAAAGAAGAGAAAGTCTTCCAACATAGGGAAGTGAAGTAAACTACTTTGTCGAGGTACTATCTAGGCTCGCTGGCCGTGGAGAAATGCTTGTGTTCCTAAAATGACTGTCACAGTACTCTCCAAGCCTATTGGAAGTAGACCAAAACCAAAGATGAAAAACTATACTATGAATATCTAAAACTCACATGTTGCATTACCTTTCCTTATCTTAAAACATTATTATATTGTTGGTTTTACTTCTGTGTTTAACCGAGGACGAATGAAGGGGACTATGTTTATGCACAAGGTAAGTGGGGAAGCTGGGGTAATCTGAAAAATGAATTAATAATTCATATAGAACTAAACCTTGCACAAAGAGTTTACCAAGTCGTAGAACCTAGAGTTTTACGAGTGTGTCTCCAAGTGTTGTCGATGCGACAAGCAACCTCCAAAGTTTTTCCTACAATTAAATTTTGGAGCCTGCTCTAGATGTTGTGATCGGTCATTCCATAGTCAATTTTTGGTTAGTTGATGCTTGGTTAAGCCTTTAGGCTCACATTCTGAATTCTAAGTGTGGAAGTCACCTACTCACACATGCTCAGTACACAAGAAGTTCGTGAGTGCATTCTTTTAGGGAAGCTTGAACATGCCGAACAAAATCGATTAAGGCAATTCTTGTGCAATATTCGACCTATCTCAAAATTCGGTGCACACTTTCTATTGATAGTCTCTTTCTTTTGTTTGTGATTGTATTTCTATTTCAGGGAGTTTATCCAACTCTCTTTTTGTGCACTTTGACCATTGCAAGTGTCATTTTCACGTTTATGACTATCACTTTCACTGTCCTTCCCTTTAATGTGTCATTTTCATGTTATCCTTACATTAGGATGTGTTTCTTTCACTGTCGTTCCCATATTGCAAATCTGATTCGCACTTTTATTTTTCATATTGCAAGTGTCATCCTTTGGCATGGGAGGTGTCACTTATTGGGAAAAGAGGTGTTTGGCTTGTTTTAAAGGGTAACTTTGGTGTTTATGAGTCCTTTTAGTCATGTAGACATGTTTCACACTCATTCTTGAAGGTTTATGCACTATCGCACAAGTTTCATCAGTTTCTTTGCAAAGTGTATATTTTGTGTTGCACTTGGACAGGTATGTTGTATTAGCATTGCATTGAGGGCACCATGTTGTTCTTATCTTCTAAGTGACCAATGTTGTATCGTCAGCTTTATTGAGTGTGTGATAATGATCTAGTTTTGTCTTTGTTCACCTGAGCTTCACTGATCCCACAATTAGCCTTTTCCAGAAAATTTCACTTCTGGGCAACTCGGACTCACTCAGACTTCTTGAACTTCATACTACATGGTCTCAAGACTCAAGCCTTGACCTTGCCTATTGGAACTATGCACTTCGCAGTCTTAGAGTCTAGCCTAATCCTTGAGTTCTAGAGATGAGGATTTCTTCCCTCAAGTCAACCTTTTATGCACATTGTGTAGTCTCAAGCATCAAGCCTCAGCCTTGAGATATTGAACTCTGTAGTTGTGAAACCAATTAGCCTTTGTCCCTCGTAAACTATGCATTTGGAAAATTCAAGCCACAAGCTTGAACTTTGAGTCTCTCAATTGTGTAGTCACTTAGCCCAAGCCCTTGGAACTATGCACTACACAGTCTCAAGCTTCAAGCCCCAACCTTGAGATCTTGGGCCCCTCAACTGTCTAATCTTTTGATCCTGGCCATCCTAAATTATGCATTGTGTAGTCGCAAGCCTCAGTCCCAAACCTTGGCCTTTCGAAATGTACAATCCCTGAGTAAGTCACTCAACCAGTCACCAGTTCCAACCCTAACAAGTGATTTCATGGCATGTTAGATTAGGGGTTTTTAGATTGATGTCATTTTGTCATGAATGGTTTTCAGTTGCAAGTCCTGTATATGATCATGACAAGATGATGATTGATGAAAATGATGAAAATACCATATTAGAGGAAACCTATAGATCTAAAGAGATAAGTTGATCATCAGGTAAGAAGACGAAAGTACACCAGATTAACTAGAGACCAAATATTAGGACCACATGAAGACTCCATCTAATTCACAACCCTTTGGACAATGGATATGAGGAATGGCACATATCTCTAATGAAGATGAAGTGTTGGATACATGTCTTATTGAAGATAGAAAGAAAATAGTAGTAGAGAGTGGCTTGACATGGCCATGTCATCTTGAAGTCCATGTCATCAGTGTCATTTCATGTCATGTCATGAGTGATCATGTGTCGCATGAATTTGTGAATTATGTAAATTCAATTTTAAAGAAATGTAATGTAATGTGGAAGTCCAAGGATCATCTATAGAATGTGAAAAATCATGGAGTCAAAGATTCATGGAGAAGTCAAATAATCATGAGGGTAGTCCAAGAGTCACAAGGGAGGTGAGTGATCTCCCCATTTGTTGTATATAGACTCTCATAGGTCATGGAACGGAATTTTTACCATGGATCCTCCTGTTAGCTTCCTGCTGCAGCAGGTTATTCATTTTTCATGATTGGCATTTTACAGGCCAAATATGTCGTACTTTGCTTGCTACAATGCTCTATATTTGCTTAGCAGTCTCCAAGTGAAGAAGGCTACTTCAAGTTCATTCAATTGCCTTCAAATTTTGTAAAGTTATCCCGGTATCGCCATTTTTTAGTTAAAGGGAGGTCCAAACAGTTTAATCTTGGTCTCCCTAGGTTTAAATTTCCTGTTTTAGAATATAGAGATTGTAAATCTATCCAAACAATTTAATCTTGGCAGATTCTTAGATAGGTAGAGAAGCAGAGGAGACCAACAGCTTAATCTGGGCTCTCGAAGAAATAAGGGTAGTATGTAGATAGGAAAGGATCAAAAGAAAAATGAATGACAGGTTTGCAAGTCTAAGTGCACCCCCAAACAAAAGAAGAAAAAATGCTAGGCAAGTAGGCTGGGTAGGTAGCTCTGAGGTTGTTGAATTGCTGACCAGTTCCAGGTTTTCAGGTGTCATATCATTCAAGACATAATCAGCAAGGATCTATATGGAAGAAGCTCAAAAGAGGTATAACTGACCCCCCTTCTCTGTTCTCCCCAATCATTAACTAACTTCCCCAAAAGAGGTCAAGATCTGCTTGACACCTCTTAAGTTCCATCATCTTCATAACACTGGCTTAAGTAAAGATCTGCTTTACTCAGAATTGTTCCATATTTTCTCCTAAAGTATGGTCCTACCTCCTTGCAATAGCCTAAGCTCTCCTGAACTTAGCACTTTCTTACCATCTCCATATTAACCACTAACATTATTATTTAGCTCCCTATTCTCCCCATCCCCCTATTAATATTAAGTAAAATCCCCCTACGTAATATCCCTCCCCCTGGTTGAAAAATAACCATAAGTACTCCCGGGAATTGCTTAGTTTATCTGAAACTCAGCAATAACCCTTGACCTCCAAAAACACCTCCCAGATACAATGGACTCCTTCCAAAGTATAAAATCCCTCTGAGGGAATCAGACCCCTTCCGAAACCTCCAATGCCCTTCACACTCACTCACTTGCTCTTTCCTCCCAAAACTTACAACCTCAAAGCCATATCGCATCGCAACATCACACTTTCATCTCCATGCAGGTCATCACCCATCCGTTCCCCGCCGATGCGATATTGCGATATCGGCGATCGGTGGTCGTAAGCGCTGAGTGTCCAACTCATTCACCCATCCGTCTCCGCCGATGCGAGATTGAGATATCGCCGATCGGCAGTCACAAGCGCTGAGTGTCCAACTCATTCATCCCCTGTTCCCCGCCGACACGATATCGTGATATCGTATCGGAGTTTCTTCATCACATTACCTCCAGTATCTCACCACGTCGCTCTGTACCAGGGACCCACCCACAGCTGACGTCATCGGCCGTACAGCTGACGCCATGCTTACATCAGCAGCCAGAAAATTGAAAGCTTCGTGCAAGAAGAAAAATCGCACTTCGGAGCTCCAGATCAAGAAACAGAGGTAGTTTCTGATGCACGATTAGGCAAAGCGCTAATCGCGCATCGCTACGGGAAATAGGCCGTTTCGAGGAATCTTCAGGGAATATTCTGATTTCTTAGCCCACTACGCACCGAAAAAGCCCGAAAATCACCCGATCGTGCCAAAAGGATCCGGTTTAAAGATAGCAGCAGATCAATCACAAAGTTTAAAGTGTATCAGATCACATCATCAGGCATCAAGCGTGTTAAAGAGTATCAGTCGACGGCGGGAGCCATCAATGTAGCGGCAAAGAGTATCAGCGAATATCTTGAGCAGCGGCCCGAAGCAGGAGAACATTTAATATCTTCGATCAAATTCATAGAAAGAGGGCAAAAATACTTGAAGCTCTCAAATCGTAATTATTACACATTTAATTCACACCAAAGCTGAACTGCAGTCCCCGAAGCACAATCACTCCAGCAGCACCGCATCTAGTCCCCAAGGGCCACCTCGTCACCTGTTCCGATCCAACTGCCCCCAGCGCAGCCAAAAAGATTTACTTGCATTTAATTCTAGCAACACTTAGATTTTTGAAGAGTTCTAAGTAGACCCGTTGAGGTCACTTGTAATGATGTATTTCTGATATTTTGCTTATAAATACCACCCTGAGCAATGTTGTGAGCGGTTGGGTTGTTGGTAGTAGTTGTTGGTCAGTCTTCTTTCCAGCATTTTCTCTGAGCAAAGACTCGCACTGTAACTGTCATAATTTCCATAATCAAAGATTGCTGAAAGCATGGATTGCGAAATTACCTGATGTTTTCTCTTGGCCAAGGAATGATCACAGAATTCCTGTGCTTCTACATGATCCAATAAGTGTTCCTCTCCTCTGTTTAATTTTATCTTTTTTACCACCTTTCCGCCCTTCTAAATTGCAGGAAAAAAGAATAGCTTAAGATTTGTTTCATTACACCTTAAGTTCAATTTCTACATTTTTCAATGTTTTCTTCAGAAACAGTTATGAGCTTGTATTCTTAAATGATCTGGTTTACGCTGTTTCTTTCACATATGAGTGCATGTCTTAGGAATTCTTAACTGCTCCTGGATCCCATTCATCCATTTCTCCTCTTTGTCAGCATGATGAAATGATTCTCCTTTGCATTTCATCCCTGATGTTCACTCTGTACTTTCAGCAGACAGAAAATTGTATCATGTGTGGCTATCCCGCTCCGTATCCCCTTGTGACCAAGAAAACGCTCGCAAGCCTCAATCTGTGACTCCATGCCCATGGTTCGAAACTTATCACACCTTACCGTGCCTCTTTGTTCCAGAATCCTACCTTCTTTCCAATCACAATCAACACTCCCTTGAAGTCAGAAAGCTAGCCTAAAATCATCAACTAAGGTTGAATTAAAAGGAGAGAGCCCTCTCCAATTGCAGGTGGGCTAGAACCTACAATCAGAAGATTGGTTTGTGGTTACCTCGGCCGTATCCCTATTAGGAGCCTAGGGACAACTTGAGTGATAACACCTCCTACCACGCATTGGAGAGGAAGATGGCTTTTCGGAGGAGCGAGTGACTACCCTAATGCTCCACTGTTAGGGCTAGTGGTGTTCAGTGTCCCTATGTACCTTGGAACTTTTACTTAATTTATAAGTTCTCTGAGAGAGCACACTTTCATGCATATTTCATGAATATTTCAAGAGTTTTTTTTGAATATTTGAGGTGCATGTTATTTTATCTGTACTAAGGAGATAAACGATTTTGGTGGCTTTGGTATTTATCTTGTAGAAGGTGCATTGCATTTGCTTTAACAATCATTGCTTCCTTGTCAACTACTTCATTGATTGATCAACGATTCATTCTTATGTATATGCTCATGTGTATTTTCTAGATTAGTACTATTACTTGTCTTTAAAGGGACCACTTTTCTCTTCCCTCTCAGTAGAAGTACCTCGATATATTATGCAGTTTCAGATTTCACAAGGCATATCCACTTGCTGATTCAAAAGTACCTGTGTAATATTCTCTTGTGTTGCACATTTTAGCAAAGGAAAATCCATAAAATTATATGGTGGTCAGTCAATGCTCTAGATGGGGCATCTACACCAAATGGTATGAGGTCTAATTAAGACTTTACATAGGGGAAACCACCTTAGTTTACGGATTTTCAACAACGTCAACAAAACTATTTCAAATCCATGATTTCTCTCTTGCTCAAATATTTCCTATTGCAAAATCTCATTTAGATAAAAAAAAAAAAAAAAAAATTCCCTATTGAATTTATCATTGGACTCACACCTTGATCTAAAAGTGCACAAAATATTCATAGCAATGAACTCATTGTCTCTACGAGTGCTTTTTTTTTATCCTATACATGAGTTTCCTTGAGATCGATTCCCATGGATTCGTGATTCCCCTATGCTTGATCCATCATGTCATATAGTGAAATGTTACGAGTTGAATGCTGGCCACCCGAAATCTCCCATGTCGTTGTTGAGATTTTCTGTTTAACTAAAATAGGCAGAAATCTCTGTAGGTGACAACAATAGGAAATCTGTTGCTGGATTATCTCCAGGTTGTTGGGAGAAAATTAATGCATCCTAAATTTGATGTGAGAGCAGTTAGATTCTCTCTACTATAAAATAGGTTGTCATACGGATAGCTGGGAGAGAGTGTGAGAGTTTCATTGATGTAATCTCCAAATTTTGATTAATATATTCCTGATGCCTATGTTTGGTGGACGTAGCCCAGATTGGTTGGGTGAACCACGTTAATAGCTGTGTTCTGTGTTTGATCTTCTGCTGAATTAATTATGTGTTTAATTTGTTTGCTGAGCACCTGATCCAACAAATGGTATCAGAGCTTGTTGGAGGTGAGGTGCGGGAGAAGTGGATTGTTCTATGCGTGGGTTTGCTGGAGCCGTCCATTACCCTGCGCGCTGAGCGTGGTACATTTCAAACCGGCGTGGAGCAGATGCCTGGAGGTGCTGCGCTGTCTGCTGTTGGTGGAGCTGTGTGTGGTATGTTTTGCATGGCGCTGTTGACTTGGTATGTTTACCTGGTGCATAATAATATTGCTGCTGTGTAATATTGTTAACTGGTGCGTGGGTATATGGATATATTTTTTTAAAACAGCGTGGAACTATAAGTAAACAGCTGTGTGGATATATATATTTTGTTTTTTTTACAACAGCACAGCACGGATATATGATTTAAAACCGCTTGGCTGCATTAAAAACAACAGCGTGGGTTTGATTTAAAGAAACAGCGTGGTTTTTTATTTAAAACAACAGGGTGGTTATGTTTTAAAACAACAGCGTGGACCTATTCTGAATCAGCGTGGATTTAATTAATCAAAACCTGTATGGCGTTATAACCACTGCTGCGTGGAGTTTGCGTAGAGTTTGTGGCAGTTTTTGTTTTGAAGGACGGTTTTTTTTAAAGTTATATATTGTTTAAAAGGAAGCTCCTTTAAAGTTATATCACATATATATGTGTTAAAACAAAACAAAACACCGTTGAATTAACATACGTTGAATTAACATATGGTGAGTTAACATATGGGAATTAATATGTTATATGGGTGGTGAACGCATGTGGTGGATTTTTTTGTTTTATGCCATTAAACAAAAAAGGAGTTATAAGGGATATTGCAGCCTTTTTTGAAAAGGACTTAATTTTTTTTTTAATGGCATAAGTACAAAGTCACAGGGAAATTTTTGTGTAAAGTTTTTAAAAGCATAGGCAGTTTTTTGTTGAGTAAAAACAAAGGCATTGGCAAATTTTTTTTTTGCTGGTTGGAAATTGGAGATTATTGTTTTTTGCTGATACAAGATGGCCAAAAATCAAAGTGCCCGGTTCGAAATTGAGAAATTCAATGGTAAGAATAATTTTGAGATCTGGAAGGTGAAGATGCACGATCTGCTGGTTCAACAAGGTGTGGCGAAAGCACTGTTGGGGAAAACAAAAGACCTGCTTCCATGACGGAGGATGAATGGGATGAGATGGATGCTAGAGCTCTGAGTAGAATTCGGTTATGTCTGGCGGATGATGTTTTGTTTAACATTGTGTCAGAGAAAACCGCTGCAGGCCTGTGGTCGAAGCTTGAGAAGCTCTACATGACGAAATCTTTGACAAACCGAATTCTCCTGAAACGGCAGCTTTACAGTTTGCGGATGAAAG
>APFE030899364.1:3949-19586 GCA_000404065.3 Pinus taeda
CTAGCCGACCTAACAATAATAATATAAAGCCACAAAAATAACAATAGAGGGATTCTATGGGGCACAGTAATAACAATATGGGGGAAATAGGGGCACAACACTATTAATAAGGGGTATAACTACAATAGTAATGGGGTAATCACTAGTATTATAGGGACCCAACATTGTACTCCAAGTTCGGTACCGTGCACAAGGCAGTCATCCATCTCAATGGATGGTAGTGGCAATGTGCTAGAAGAGCACGCATCTTGACGAACCTACATGTTGCTTTTGATGACATGCAAACATGGATGATGAAGTAAAATGGAGCCCCACTTCACTTGCCAAAGATGATGAGGTCCAATGCGATCGAGCTAAAAGCACGTATTTGGAGTTAGATCTAGAACTATGAGGACCTCCCGCAACTCATCACTAGAATACAGGCTTCCCATGCACGAGTATTCAAGAGCATGGATGTTGTGGTGTGCACACATGTGATCCCATCACTTGGGACTCTCACCCACGCGAAGACAAAGAAGTAAGTCCAACTAGAGCTTGACTCGTACTTCGATGAGTTGATGTGCATCATCACCATCCTAGACTTGCTTATCAATGCAGACATCATGCACAAGTATGTTGTCGGTCCAGCCACATTGAAGACAATGATGCACATGCTTTCAAATGCTTTGGATAGAGGAGCCTGAGCAGTGTACCTGGATGCTATGGAGGCAAAGGTTAGGTTTCAGATGGATGTCACTGTGACACGAACACTATCAAGGACTAAGAAGCTTGGCATCAATATGTTTTTGTTTATTAGCATGAGGATGTTGAGCAGTTGGACTCCTATAGTCGTCTAAGTCAGAGTGATGTCTAGTTTGGCTTGCTCAAGGCATTGTGTTCACATGGGTACATGTGTATTGTAATGTTGAGTCATGTCAAGTGTAAGTCAATTCTCAATAGTGGATGTAAGAGTCATAGAGTAGATGAAGAGTCATGAGGGTAGTTGAACAGTCACAAAGAGGAATGTCAAGGGCTATCCCACCCTTTCCTATAAATAGTCCATCGTAACTCATTGTATAACCTTTTGGTCAGCCAAGCTTCTGATAAGACTGTTATCACCCCAAGAAACTCTCCTAGGTTGTATCTCAGAGATGCTCGGGAACATTACAAACTCAACAAAATGTTGGAAATGGATGAATGGAAGGTTTGATGCATATTCAAGACAGATAACCACTTCTACTATGCTTAACTCCAGACATGGGTGAACACCCTCAGATTACAAGGCTTTAGACCACTAATTACTCACAGTTTGAGGAATAGGTGAACATGGAGAATACTGACCACACCAGCAGATGCACAGGACTCTGTGATGGTCGACTACAACCAGTAAAAGGTCTGCAAATATATTTCTTAATACACAGACAAGATGACAGCTCTCTGGCACTAAGTAAATAGAAACTTGCATAACATATTCAATGACACATACTAGATTCTAACACAGAGGTGGGATGATAGCCCCTCTAATGCTAAATATCAAGAGCACATGAATAAATGCATAATAGGCACAGCCTAGAACAAAGAAGAAGTGGAAAGTGAGCAATTAACAGCAAAAGAAGCTTGTATTGGCTGAAAATGAAGACCAGACGTTGCAAGTATCACAGTAGTTACAGTCTCCAGAAGTTTAACCTTACATCAAAACCAAAACCATCAACCCTATTACATTTTGAGTTCTGGATATATATAGAGGTTGATTACAAAAATATCTGTTATCCTATGCGTGGAGGGGTCATAATGGACCACCAACCACATTAACTATCTAAAATGGGTCTTTGCTGCAATCCGTTGCTTCAATGAATGATCTTGATCTCCTTGGGAGCTTTATTGTACTTCCCAAGCAGGTGGAATGTCCTTTGGATGGAGTTCCATAACAAATAAATGAATTCAACTGCTCGAGGCATGTCCTTCTCGCTCTCGGCCACTCTGCTTCTTGAATGCGGTTGTTGAAGAATAACTGAGCCGGGTACAAGTAGCTGGCCACCTTCGTCCTTCGTAAGCATGGAATGGTTGAGGATGCGAAGACTGCATGGCGGATGAAAGGAGGAATGAGGTTGGCCGACGGATCGCACAGGTCAATGGCGGAGATCTCATGGCGGGAGATAGAGGGAAGTACGTGAGCAGGACATATGAGGGCCGTTGGATCTCGGGCGGTAGATCCAACGGTGATCGGGAGCGGAAGCTACGGGGAATTTAATGGTTGGGAAGATGGTGTTGAGTGGCGAGCGGTATTGATCGCACTGCCTTTGGAGCTACGGTGGTATTCGTACACGGGGGCGCGATTGCAGTAGGAGGGCAACACGTGGCGGATGTGACCGGGTCAATACCACTTTCCCCGCATACAAATTTCGGTTAAGTTATGGTATCGGGGGAAGCGAATACCGTTGGATCTCATGGTGGATGCAATCAACGGCGGGGACCTAAAGCTCACGTTTATGATTGATGTGACGTGAAAAAGGCTTGCGAAAGGCACTCGGTTATGGATCACGGCTATATAGCAGTATAAACTCGGCGCCCGAGAGCTAAAGAAATAAAGGTTTATGCTAAATGTTGGAGTAAACAGGGATAATGGGGGGTTATGGAGTTGTAAGAAAAATGAAGGAGAAGAAGAAACAAACTGTTGCGAGCCCCTTTGCGAGCAAAACCAACACTGCCTGACATGTTTTCATCCATCAAATGTCAAAGAACATAGCAGAGCTAACAAAGACTATCTTAGAGAGAGCTTAGACAGTATTGTAATGCGCCTTGGCTTCTCCACTGCATTGAGCTACTTCATCTCTTTGGAGGAGTAGGGGATGTGGCTATAATGTTCCATTGTTGGGGCTAGCAGGTTTACATGGATGTATTGTATGATTGGGACTTACACCTCTTTATATAATAAGAGCCAACACATTTTCATGCATATGTTGTTATTGTAGTTGGATTGTTCTAGTTGCTTAGCAATGTATGTTGTTTAACTTACGTAGTTTTCTATGAACTTCTTTGTATACAATCATATGAATCTTGTTGCAAATGTGTTGTTGGTTTAATCATCTCTTTGGATTGTCGGCTGACCTGCTTTCCAACTTGTGATGCATCTTCGCTCATGTGTTCCCTTCCCAGCTGAGTACTGTTAAAAGTTGTCAAGGGGTGCACTCATCTCACCCCCCATGTTCTAGAACCTCTCATGCACCTTCCTTGACTCACTGCAACGGTCACACCCTTGCTACTAACAAAGTTATCTTACTTGCCTCTATGCGACATCTCGGCGAAGGCATTACTTTACGACCCACTGTTGGGACTCCTACACTAAACAGTCTGAGGTCTAATTGGGACTTCTTACCAGGGAGATCCCCTTGACATGTTGGTGGGTCCAGCACAGTCAACACAAGCCTTGATTTATATGAGGGAATTGTATTATGGTTGTGTATTATGATTCTGAGTGCGAAAGAGAGAGGAGATTGTGTGAGAGAAAAGTGGAAATTATAGTGGGTACGTTGTAGATTGTATCTCTTCATTTTGATGGATAATATAAAAGGAAGGACTGACTCTTTCTCCATTGGCGTATCCCAAATTGGGTGAACCACGTATACCTGTGCCTCTCTTGTTTAATTTTTTTTTGTATTTGTGTTTCCGCACTATTTTATGTATTTCAATGCTTTTTTAATTAATTTCTAACACTTCTAAGACTTTCTAACGAATTCTAGGACTCAATTGAGTCATTTTAATATGTAAGACCCCTTTGGGAATCTTATATTATGTAAAATTTATTTGAGTCATAAAAGAACCTACAAGGCAAGTTAATCTTGTTGCAACAAGTTGGCCTATATGAAAGATCAAGTTTTCCTTATGGAGGAAATTTGTAGCCCTAGAAATCCTATATATAAGAGGAATTCAACCACATTTGAAGGACAAAGTTAATCTTGTTGCAACAAGTTGGCCTATATGAAAGATCAAGTTTGCCTTATGGAGGCAATTTGTAGCCCTAGAAATCCTATATATAAGAGGAATTCGACCACATTTGAAGGACACACACAAGACATATGAAGAAGAAAGAAAATAATTTTGATCTTACAAGAACACATCCTAAGGCAAGAGAAGTTCAAGAAGGAAGTTAGAGTCGAATTTTTTTGGTCTCTCTCTCTCATATGCAACGAAATTATGAAGTCGTTGGGATCAAAGTTGTTGGGATAGAAGTTGTCGGAGAAGTTGTTAGGATCAAATTTTCTGGGATCAAAGTTGCTGGAGAATTTGTTGGGGTCGAAGTTACTTGAGAATTTGTTGGGGTCGAAGTCGCTGGAGAAGTTGTTCGGGTCAAAGTTGTTGGAAAATTATTTGGGGAAGTTGCTAAAGAAGTTGTTGAAGTTTAAAGTTTTTTTTGTAAGATTTTTAAGGAAATATCATCAACATGGAAGGTTGACTTGGTCTTGGAGGGATATTTGTCAAGGGTCATAGATCTTGGAATTTGACATTTGAAAATTCTTTAAGAAGAAAAGAATTATTGTGGGTTTTCCTCTCAAGAGGAGAGGTTTTGTCCCTGTCTAGCAGCCTACATTTTGTGTCCTCTTGTCTCATTGATTTTTGTTTTTTGGTAGTTGTTTGATGATAAAGAACACAATAATAATCAAATGAAAGAAGAATCTAATAAAAAGTACATAAATTTAAGTGAAATAGCGTCACAAATAGTTATCAAAGTAAGATCAATCACCTAATTAAGTTTCCCTTAGATTTCTCAACATGGTTTCAGAGCTAAGGTAACTATAACAACAAGGAAGCGTCAGCTTGAAGAAGATCATGCAATCAAAATGTAGGAAAACTAAGAAGGATCAAGGACATAAAAAAAAAGGCGTCAAGGAGGACTATCCATCACATCACAAGGACAAGGATCACATCATCAAAAGAATAATAAGAAGCCCTCAAATACCCTACCTCCATTCGAAAAAGGATTCTACACTTGAAGTCCCCACACTCTACATTTCTACATCCAAAGGAATCAAGAAGAAGAATTGCCATCATTATCAAATAAATGGTGTATTATCATCCTTGAAGAAAGAAGACATCATCTAGGAAGGCATTATCGTAAAGAAGGCATATTTAATCATCATCATCAAGAAGGCATCGAGTTGAAGACATTATCAAGGATCATATTCACTTGACAAGTAAGTATTCTATAGTTTAATGTCTCAATCCTCAAGTCAACTGACTTCATTATGAAAGGAGAACAACAAATTAGTTGGGACCTCAAACTACCTTGCATGGAAGAATAGAATTGATATAATTATCATGGAGAATGAAGTTATTGAATATGTAAAGAGATTTATCACCAAACCATCTCAAGAGAAATCTCAAGCACTATCAAAGTACATGAAAGGGGAAGTAGGGGCTCAAATAATCCTCATAGAATCAATCAAGGATTCACGCATCCCTTATCTAGCAAATATGGAGTCATCAAAAGAAATCTATGAAAAGCTGGTAAAATTGTTTTCCGTAAGCACTGCGAGAGTATCATTGAGAACCAAATTATACAAGATGAAGGTATTAAAGGAATAAGAGGTATCCTCATACCTTATGAAGGTAACTCAAATAAGAGATCAACTACAAGATCTAGGGGAAATAATAAAGAAATGACCATGATTATGCTCAATGCACTTCCTGATGAATGGGACAAGTTTGTATCAATTATCTATAGAAAGAAGGAATCCACTCCATTCATTGAAATTTGGCCATTATGTAAGATTGAAGAAACTAGGTTGAAGGAAAAGAGCGATGTTGGATCAAGTGAAAAAACTCAAGAATATGCAACTATGGCTATAAGCAAAAAGAAAAGATAGAAATGAAGCCTATATCATTGAAGAAATAGAAGAACCTGAAAATAAGAATTCAAAGAAGGAGAGTGAGAGACATTTGTTATGTATGACTGAAATAACCTCCTTCACTTTGTTTGTAAGAATATATTAGCATTATGGAATGCATCACAAGAATTATAAGATGCATTATAGATGAGATATAGATGGCATCATCATAGTTACATGGAAGTTCATTCAAAGTAGAAGTCTATATGGTTAAAGAAATCAACATAGAAAAGAAGTAGCTCATGGCATCTTATGTGTGCTATAAAAAGAGAAAGAGAATCTTGGAAATGTATGTTTTGGATATGGATTCATATATGTGAAGGATGTTTATGTTAGAAGTTAATGTCATGACAAAAGGCCATCATAAAAAAGGTAACTTTTATTTACTATTCATTTTGATTTTTGAGAAATCATTTGGTTGGGTGAAACAAGGTTGCCAAAAAGAGAGTTGTACATGTCACTTACAACTAGTACTCATGATATTGGATGGAATATATTGAAATAAACATGATTTGGAAGAGGTAGTTGTATTAAGGATAGGCATATGTGGACTAGAAGGTCGCTTCTCCATGAAGGAAAGGACGAAATGACTATTGGTTCAACACTATGGTTTGTTGAAGGTAAGTGATGAATAAAGATGGTCAAATCCCTACGAAGAAGTTATGAAAGAAAAAGGATCCATGATGAAGAATTTTAATTTAATCCATGATATGACGATGCCAAAAGGAGGAACCCTACTAGTAGATGATAACACCATGACCTCCACCAAAGAGATTATAATTGATGTTGGAAACAAGTCCCTAGTTAGGAGGGAACTTGACTATATTCCGTGTATAGGAATGATTAGATCCTCTCTAATTGAGAGGGAGTGATGGATATGATTCTCTACTTCATGTTTCATACACTAGACCAGGACAACAATTGTAAGTCTTAGCGAAGGACATGAGGGTGTTGAAAATGCAGTGAGAAATTCCTAATTTAATTTTCCCTTGATTAAATTAGGAGAAATTCAAATTTCGATTTCAGCAGAATACTTGGAGGTAGTTAACTAAGGTGACATGGCTCTTGTCACTTAGTTAAATCAGTAAATTCGAGTTGGAGACACTTGATTTCATTTATACATTATTTATTTCTAATTTGTAGCAATCTATTTCAATTAATTTGAGTTATTGTCAGTGTAACTATTTCTCACTGTCGGTAAAATTAGTGGAGGTAAAGTTAAGGATGTGTAACTTTTTTCACACTGAGTGACAAGGGTGTGTAGCTTTTTTTCACAAGGAGTGATCATCCAATTAACTAATAAATCATCCTAAATTAACTCATGCATGTAGAGAATTTGAGTCACCCAATTGATATTAGAGTTCAAGGGCAGTGTACTATCAATTGCAAATTAGTTCAAGTTGTACAGGTGGTGCATGCAATAAAAGAAGGGCCTAAAGGAATTGCACAATTTTCAACGATAAAATTCACTAACTAATAAGGGCTAATTCCTCATCAAACAACACAAGGAAATAGGATTGTAAAATTGGCTAATTATTGACCAAAGTCAGTCAGTCAAGAAGAGGATAAAAGTAAAACTGCAATTTGAGCTTAAGCTTGAGCAGATCATATTGTATTCATCCAGATAATTTGATTAATGCAATACAAATAGTAAGGGGTTTTGAGAAGTTTCTTTCCCCTATATAAATATCTGTTTATGTGTGTTGAATCTTGATGCATGTTAATGATTTGTTTTCTCGATCATGAATTTGCTTCCGCATATTAGTAGAGTAGCTTCTAGTCTTTTTATTTAGAAAATTTCGTGAGAATTTTAGAATATACACATTAATTTCTACATGGTATTAGAGCTAGATTCATAGTAGAGAATAGATTTCTAAGTTGTCATTGTAAGAGGTTCGAATTTGAAGATCAGTGTTACAGGTTTTCTCCAAGACTGAGAAGATGGCTTTCAATGGACTCAGGCTCATATATGATTTGGAAGGAACCACAAATTTTTTGGCATGGAAGATATGAATGGAGGTAATATTGGATGATAATGGGCTACTAGAATACATCAATACATATGTATAAAAACCCCCAACATTTGATGCCCAGGATCTTGTTCATTAGAAGAAGTATGTGGCTAAAGCGAGGAGCATCATATTGGAGGAATTTTGATATCATATTGACTCGAATATCCAAAGGAAAGAGACTATGTTTGCGATGTGGAAATAATTGACCTATTTTTTTCATAATAATAGAGACCACAAGAATCTATCATTCAAGGAAAAGTTTCGAAGTAGTAAGATGCAAAAGAATGAAAAAAATTCGCACTACCTGAGCAAGTTTACACGGCATCATGATGAACTTGGTAGGGTCAGTATTACTGTCCCTGAAGAGTATATGATAGCTCTAGCCCTCTTGGGCCTTCCCAAGAGCTGGCATAGTTATCAAGATTTGGTAAATGGTAGAGAGAAACTACCAAGCTTGGAGCAGTTATGGTCTTATCTAGTGCAAGAAGAAATCAGGTGGAGCAACAAAGACGAGACTTCATCCAAGGTAGAGGATGAGGATAATTGTGGTTGGGATAGAAAGGAAAATAAAGGGAAAGGGAATAAATCCCAATCAAAAGCAGAATCTAGCCAAGGGGGCAAGAAGAGAGACTTTTCCAAAATCAAGTGCTTTCATTATCATGAACTAGGACACTATGCCATGGAATATCAACACAAGAAGGAAAACAACAACACCATAGGAGGAGTAGCAGTTGAAGCCTTTTCTTCTCAATTCGAACTTTATTTTACCCTCATTGAATGCATGACAAGCACAATGATGCATAGTGTGTGGTATTAGCGTGCCTCATTCCACATGAAGGGAAACAAATAATTTTTCAGTGACTTGGATGAGCAGGATCTCCAGATGCACATCGAGATGGGAGATGATGGAAGGTATAGCATGACCAACATTGGTAAAATTACTTTTCATAGGGATTTTGGATCCCCTTTCAAGCTCAAGGATGTGATGTATGTATGGGGTCTAAAGCAGAATCCAGTTTCTGTCATGATGTTGGAATACCATGGCTATGATGAGATATTCAACAAGATGAAGGATTTCTTGAGACACATCGCCATGATACAAGTGAAGAAGGTCGGGGTTTGAGTGAAGAACGCTACAAATTAGATGTGGAAGACTATGTAGCATTGAGCACAAAGGCAGAGAAGGTGCAGAGCCAAGATGTCGGTGAATTATGACATAGAAGACTTGGCCATTTGCATCATGGTGCTTTGAAGATCATGCAGAAAATTTATGCGGGGCTCCCCAATGGAGCACTAGAGCAGTAGGATACATGTAAAGGGTGTACCTTGGGGAAGTACACAAAATCCACCTTCAATAATTAGGATAGCATGGCGCATGAAAGCCTTGAAAGGATCCACTTTGATGTCTATGGACCTGTCTTGACAACATCCACTCTTAAGCACAAATATTATGTTATATTTGTAGATGATTTCTCATAGAAGTTTTGGATCTAATTCATGCAGAAGAAAGGGACAAACATTCTCCAGATTTTTTGAGTTTAAAGAACTTGTTGAGAAAGATATTGGCAGGAGAGTGAAGGATCTCAGGAGTGATAAGGTGGTGAGTACATGTCAAATGAGTTTAAAAATTTATGTGCAAAGGCAAGGATTTAATCACAGTTGATAGAACCTCATAACCCACAACAGAATGGGGTGGTTGAGAGGAAGAAAAAAAATTAGTGTGGGAAAAACACGGGTGATGTTTAATGACCAAATCCTACCTCGACACTTGTGGGCTAAAGGATGCAACATAATGGTCTATTTTCATAATATGAGTTCTCATAGGATTCTTGGCATGAGTACACCAGAAGAATATTTTTTAGGGAAGACACTAAATGTGCCACACTTCAGGATCTTTGGATCATTAGTTTATTTTCATGTTTCCAAGGAAGCAAAGAAAAATATAGAGCCTACAGCAGAGTTGGGCATATTTGTGGGGTACACTAATAAACCTCACAATTATCGTGTGTACTTTCCATCTCTCAGAATGACAGTGGTCGGGAGGGATGTGAAATTTGATGAGGAGAAGGAAATGAGGTGTTCTCTTGAGAGGGAGATTTAGTTCATCCTCATCAAGAGCTTTTGGCACCAAAGGAAGAACCTTGGGAATTTTTGGAGTAGCCACAAGGAGAGGAGTAGAGAGTGGAGACATCCACTCAAGCAGAGACATCTAGAGAAGGAAGGAAGGAAGCCAAGGAATCTGACATATTATTGCAGGATTCTAGAGAGAATGTGGGATCACCCACATCATAGCGCAGGAAGAGGATATCACCAGAACAGTACACTGGCTACATGGCTTTGATGAGTGAGTTGGTAGAGAGATAGTCATCCTCATTCAAGGAAGATGTATAGAAACCAATATGGGTTGATGCTATGGTATAGGAATGTGGTTCCATTGTCAAAAAAAGTGTTTGGGAAGTGGTCACAAGACCAGCAGACAAATTAATGCTTGGTTCAAGATGGCCTTATAAGGTAAAGCATGTAGCAGACAGGAGCATAGAAAAACACAAGGCCAGATTTGTGCCCAACGGGTTCTCTTAGGTGGAGGGAATTGATTATGAGGAGACCTTTGATCAAGTAGCAAGGTACTCATCCATCAGGTGGATGGGGTGGAATATCCACCAGATGGATGTGAAGACAGCATTCCTCAATGGAGTTATTGAGGAAGAGGTGTATAATGAGCATCTATAGGGGTTTGAGACCTTTGAAAAAGAGTCCCATGTGTGCAGACTCAAGTGATCATTGTATGGACTCAAGAAAGCACCATGTGCTTGGTATACCAAGATCAACATCTATCTCACCAGTTTGGGCTTCACCAAAAGTGAAGCAGATGCAAACCTTTATCACATTGTGGTAGAAGGTAAATTATTGATTATTGTTTTATATGTCAATGACTTGATCCTTACTAGTGATGTGCATATGATTAGATATTGCAAGTAGGACCTTGCAAGAGAGTTAGAGATGAAGGGCATGGGACTCATGCATTATTTCCTTGGTTTGGAAGTATGGAAAGGAAATGGGGAATTGTATGTCTCTCAAGGAAAGTACACCAACGAGATACTGAAGAAGTTATGCATGGAAAATAGAAAACCCATGGCCACTCCTCGAGCAGGTTACTAGAGGAAAGAGCATGCCACTTCAGGTGAGGAAGTGGAGTCTACCATTTACAGGAATCTTGTGGGTTCACTTATGTATTTGGTGAACACACGACCCGACATGTGTTATGCCATTAACTAGCTTAGTCAATCCATGGTTAAACCAACCAAACTTAATTGGAAGGAAAGAACCATGTGTTGGGATACCTCAGAGGTACTACTCAGTTTAGTCTTTGGTATAGACACACAGAGGGAGTGAAGTTGTAAGGCTTCACAAATGCAGATTGGGCAGGGATTCCATCAAATAAGAATAACACTTCAGGAGGAATTTTTAGTGTTGGGTCAGCAGAAATTTCTTAGCATAGCAGGAAGCAGGTATCTGTAGCACTCAGCTCAGCAGAAGCAGAGCACATGGTTGTGAGTTAAGCAACATGAGAGGCTATCTGGATGAGAAATATTTTTGTTGGGTTATTTGGTTAGAATATGGATCTTACATTTATTTACTATGAAAATCATAGTAGTATTAAACTCTTTGAAAATCTAGTATTTCATGATCGATCCAAGCATATCGAAATCTAGTATCACAATCTACGAGATTGTGTGTAGAAGCGGATTATGTTGATGTAGTACATTTTGGAAAAGGAACAAGATGCATATATTTTGACAAAGGCATTATCAAGAGGAAAATTTGAGTTCCATAGAAGCAGGATTAGGGTATATGATAATCCCTTTCTTGCTCAGAGGGAGTGTTGAAAATGAAGCAAGAAATTTCTAATCTAATTTTCCCTTGATTAAATTAGGATAAATTTCAATTTCAATTTTAGAAGAATACTTGGAGGTAGGTAACTGAGGTGACATGTCTCTTTTCACTCAGTTAACTCAGTAAATTCGAGTTGGAGACACTTGAGTTCAATTCTACATGATTGATTGCTAATTTGTAGCAATCTATTTGAATTAATTTGAGTTATTGTTTGTGTAACTAGTTCTCACTATCAGTGGAACTTATGGAGGTCAAGTTAAGGGTGTGTAACATTATTCACACTAAGTGACAAGGGTGTGTGACTTTTTTCACACTGAGTGATCATCCAGTTAACGGATGAATCAACCTAAATTAACTCATGGATGTAGATAATTTGAGTCATTGTTGAAGCCTCATATTTATGTTGCTCCGACATGGGGGATAACCACCAGTTACGGACCTTAAGATAACTCCTTTTTCATTTAAAGTGGTGGCTCCGACTGGGGATAATGGGACCAGTTTCCCAATGTGGGTTTTAAAATGAGATTAGGTGGTTTTTAAAGCAATTGCAGTAAGGATAACGATAACTAAATGGCCTATTTTATCATGCAAATCTTTGGCTAACTTAATCTAATATAAACCCAGGTATTTATGTGTGATATGCGATCTAAAAAGATATCTATTTGACATGTTATAAAGATCAATCACGCATTAAACAGAGGTGATAATGTGTAAAGATAATTTCTTTGACTAAATAGTTAGTTAAAGAAATGTATAAACTATATTGCATATATCTGATGATTATATATGAAAATAAACAATTTCAGCTAGGCATCATACAGTAGTGCAATTTACACTTAATAGAAAGAACATATTTCATATACAAATCATGAAAATAAAGTGTTATCACTAATTAAACAGAAACAGAACTAATCATACAAGATAGAAGTACCATATGTGTGAATTTCTACTCATACGACTAATGACATAGATCAACTCCTTTCTTCAGATCAAATTATCTTCCAAGTATACAATAGTGCATCAACAAAGGAAAGTAGTCTGATATTTAAAGAAATGATCATGTTCCATAATTTCATCAAAGCATTCACAAACTTACAAAAGTGCATTCTTTCTAAATGTTTTTGATAAAATTCTCAACCCTTATCTAAATGCATGAGAAGGGTATAAATATTATTCTAACTAATGTTCAAAAATGGATTATACAAAAATTTGAGGAGGTTTCAAACAACCTTCCTCATAACTAGTTAACTAACTCTAAAAATAAAAGTGACTTGATGAGCAGAGGTTATGATGATGATTTGTTGTCTGTCGGCTTCTCTTTTAAATTGCACATATCGGCCATCGGTTTGACTTAAGGAGGTGCCCCAAACTGTGTTCTGACCTATCCTGCGAAAATAACATCTATGAGAGGTGGCAGCGTCTGCTGAGTTGAATGGAGTAAGTAGTTGAGGGTCATGATTTAGCTATGTGGATTGACAAGGTATTGCTAATATGCCTCCTAGTCAGTCTTTGCTAACTTTGTGATCGCTTCCCTTTGAATTTCCACTGTTTTCTTCCAACTTTATGCAATTAATTTAAATCGGCCAGTATTTTCGGGTTTCCTACTTTCACCAAGTTTGTGGCATATTACTATGTTCTTCAACACCACGACTTCTCTTGCCACTGTTAATTCATCTTGTTTAATCCTCGCATCCCAATCTGTGAATAAATTGTCCTTATGTGTCTCCTCGATCTTAGGCAGATTAGCCCTCCTTCCCTCTTTTGTTTCTTGCGACTCGATGAATTATGAGATTCTTGTGTTTAGATCAATAAATTCAGTTCTTTGGTCAATCGCCTTATCTGTTAGCTGGTCACTCGTGATTAGATAAGAAGTGATATGTGACATCTTTTGGAAAATTTGTTCTTTCTATTTTAGTAGGATGGAATTTAGATCTAGTGCCTCTTTGATGAATTCTTTGATAGTAGGGACACATTCATATTTTTCCATGGCCTCTTGCAATTCTTGACCTTGCTCGTTCTTTGCAGAAATGTCTGCTTCATGGCCTATCTTTAACACTTCCATATTCTGTTGTAATTAAGCGATTTGTTCAACAGCTTGTTGGTTCACATTTTATTTTTCAACTTGTAGTTGTTGCTAGAGTTGCGCTATCTTCTCGTATTTTTCCCTTAACAAAATAGATATCTCGGTAGCCTTATCCATGGTGGTAGTTGCATATGCCCCTATAAACTGCAACAGTCTGGTCAAGTTTTCAGCTAGATTGGAAGGAATATCCTTCCAGACTATGTCCATCGGCTCATTCCCAGGTGGGATCTAGGGTGTCTCTATCCTCCTTTTTTTCCTCTATATCCTTACTACAGCCTTATGAAGTGGGTTGTAGAACACATCTAAAGGAGGAATTCAATCACCTTCAGGACAATTTCTGAAGTGGGCAAGGCAGGAATGATTTATGTCTACTATGAACTTGTCCCTTGCTCATCCATCAACTCAGACTATGTAATCTTTTGGGTATATAGAGGAGTGTGATATTCTGTGGTTTCCTGAACAAATGTTGTCTTAGGAGTGTCTTGTAATTTTTTATTGAATTGATCCCACTCCTACTCCAAACTGTTGTTTTTTATCTCAGAACCGATATCTTTAGTTCGGTTGCTCATACCCTACTTTTTAGCTAATCTCCTGCTAGATTTTGTTGTATTCTCAGTATCTTGGGCCCTCCCTGTATCCACTGCTTTCCCTGTATCCACTTGAGACTCTATGCGAGAATTAGGTCCCTCGTTGTTGACAGTCATAATGTGTGTAGGCTTGTCCTTGATTTTTAACAAATGTAGCGGAATTATTTGGAGCCTTTTGTTTCTAAATTCCTGAAAGCTTTCAAAATCTTCAGGACTTGGATTTTCCTTTTCCCCCTTAGTGCTTGTTCGAAGGATTCAGCTGACTATAAAAGGTCTTCAAAATTATTAGCATCATGGTTATAAGGCTTGATCTTTGCTGTAGTAGTAATGTTATGTGCTATTTTGTCTAGATCAAATTGCCTTTTCGGCAAAGTATGGAGCATGAGGCTTTCTAGGCTTACTGACTCCTTGGCTGCATGATTAAAATTTGCTAATGAAAAGGAACCACACCGAATAGGAAAATATGGCCATAATGACTTTTTTCTCTCTTTTAAGGTCTTGGTCAAGCCTTTTCCCACAGTCTAGTGGGTTATTTCTCTTGCTAATAATTTATCAAAGACATACAAAGGGAGGACATATGGGTCCAATGTATTACCAAAAACTTTGATGTATGTAAACCATTCTTCAACAAAATACTTGCCCACTACAAGAAGGTCTGTAGCGGCTTCTTTGGAAAACCTGTGGGATTTGTTATTAAAAATTAATTGATGCAATGGAAAAATAACAGCATGGCATATTTTATAAAATTGGGGTATATAATGGGATTCCCAAATCTGTTTATGGCTGAGATGGATATGGTAGGGGTCCTGCAAGGTCCATTTCCAACCCATGATTGGAAATTTAGTGCAGAAACAGATGGCATCCATGATGTAGGCACTGAAATAGAATGGAGGAAGGTTATATGTGGAGGAGGATCTCTTCTAACGTTACTTGATGATGGCAGTGATTAGGTTATCAGATAAGATAGTGGCCTAGTTCATAATGTGGGAATTGACACAAGAATCAATCAAAGGAATCCATTCTATGGAAAAATTAGCATTGTTAAGTAATCCATATAGCCTACATAATATAACAGCTGCAAAATATATATTAAAAAAAAATTCCCTTCCCACGCCACCGTCGTTGCCCCTCTCTCCCTCCCCCTCGCTCCCCTTCCCTCCCTGCCTCACTCCACCCCAGTCCTCCCCTATCTGCCCC